>JAMLFT010000213.1:0-50454 GCA_026544285.1 Pachyrhizus erosus
GAAGAATAAATTGAAAAATAATTTTTTAATTAAATTAGTATAATTAAATATGATTAATTAATTTTAATTATATATATAAAATTCTTCTATAATTTTACTTACATGTTACAAGATATTAATGGATTACTAATACGTAGTTAGTCCAAACAAATTTTTTGATCTCCTTAATTAAAGTTTTATATAAAAAAATGTAATTAAAATAATTCTTTTTTATTAAAGATGACATAATTCAGATTTCTTAATAGAGACTAATTCAGTAAAGTTAATGATATTTTACAATTTATATTAATGTTATGGTAAAAAAAATGTTAATGCATTAATTGTCAAAGAATATATTTATGCATAACCATGAATTTAAATCATATTTTGTTTTAGTTTCTTTTGAATATAATTTTAATATACATGTATTATAGATAAAATTTGTTCGAAAGATAATAAATCAATTAAGCTAATAATTTTAATAAATATTTAATTGCAAATAATTAACTGGTTAAATGAATCAAAAGTAATATGTAATTCGGTTTTTTAAATCCTATGTAAGTTATCCGGTCAAATTATTATTTTTTAATTTAATATAAGTAAAATAACATATGCTGACTTTCAATTTGACAATGTTTGATTCATAATTTGTGATTGAAACTCACCACATCTTGTTAAACTGGTTAAGATAAATAAGACACGTAGTCTAATTGTTTTGGCTCCAAATTATAATTATAATAAGAAGTTAGATTACTTTTATTTAATAAAAGTGGGATTAGTATATACTTATCACTTTTTTTTTTCTTTTTCCTATATAAAGTTGGAGATGATTTTTTATTTATCATTTAATTAAAAAGCTAGTTGAGATTAAATTTAACTAAAATAACTTTTACTGTTCATATGTAATTATATATTTAATATTATTTCTTTCACCTCTTGCTCTCTCACTAATTTTATTCCTCAATATATATATTTTTTCAAAGCCTTAATAACTTCTTTGAGCATCTATAAAAAAAAAAACACTATTTTTAGCATTCTAATAAAATTTTAAACAAACATTAATTACTTATTACCTTTTGCAACTTTTTTTTTAAAATAAAAACGAGTTATGTTTTTTATTTAAGCCAACTTACTTTACGTTTTTTTCTTGTACAGATTTTAAGGCTTAAGAAACCCAAACTTTTTAGACTTAGCAAGAGAGTATACATAAAATCAAGTAAATAATTAATTAAATAAATAGGATGTTACCATAACAAGATAAGAGAGTCCCTATCCAATTACTATATATATATAAAGATCCACAATTATATAAAAAAAAATATTGCAAAACTTTATTATATTCTTTCATGCCATATCTTTCGTTTAATAGCCAAAAAAAAAATTGTGAAGAGTTAGGAAATGCAACTTTTTTACACGTGTCAGTTTGAGTAAAACTGACGGGGGACCACGAAAAATAGAAGATGACATATGATCCATCGGTAATTTCTAATTCCTAATGTCTGATATTCATGGCAAAAGAGATTGAAAATCCATATGTAATTTCCTTGCTTTGTAAAGTTCTCTCACTCCACGATTTCTCTTTTGCTGTTTTTGATCGATGATTCTCTGAATAGTCCCATATCTCCACTAAATGACAGTTGGCAAGCACAAGGAAAATAGCTACCCCACCAAATGCACTTACTGTTATCATACAATTAGTGAAATAAACAATTCATCCTTGTAAGTGTAGGCACAAAAAACACTAAATATGTGTAATGTCAAGGTCAATATGTCTATCAGTGGAGTGCTTCTTTCGGATACATACCATTTTGTAATGCAATTCCTATCAACTAAGATCATAAATCAAATAAAACTAAGTGATAAGTGTCACTATTTAATATATTTACGTGAAAAAATTTGTCTTTTGTGCTTAACTGTTGTAGAAATTAGCAATTATTCTCTAATTTGAGACTGTTTTTATCCAAATACATGTTTTGAGTCTGAAAACAAATGAAGACATTTAATCCTAATGTTATATGAATTTTAGGTAACTGAGGAGCAAGTGATGCATGGATAGAAAAGCAAGAAGATAGACAAAAAGAAGATTCTGATGTTGAGAAGCTCAAGCAAGACTCACCCAAGCGAAAAGTTTCTTGCTTAAGCTAAAATATCTCGCTTAAGCGAGAATGATCCAGAGAGCGGTTATTTGTCAACAGAGAATTTCGCTTAAGCTAGACACATCTCGCTTGAGCGAGATAACCTTATTTCAATTTTATGTACATAGATCGCTTAAGCAAAAATATATCGCTTAAGCGAAACTTTATTAAGTCAGTTACAGAGAAAGTTTAAAAAAGAAAAGGAGAAAAGAAATTAGGATATCTGGAGAGAAAAACATCTATCTTGCAGCAGTAAGGGCTACCATGAGCGGCTAATTTCTTCCTTGAGGATTGAATGTAATCTACTCAAACTCAAATGTATTTTGGTGATGGTTATATATAATTCTCTTTGTCTACTTATTCTTGGTATTTCCGTTTTACGCTTACTGTTAGATTCTATCTAATCAATATACTTCTTTTTTTTATTCTTAGATGTAACTGAAAAGTATGTGTAAGAATTAGATCTAAACGGAAATACTTGATATATTGTAATGCTAGGAATAAATTTCAACATATCGATTACTTAAGAGCATTTGAACTTAAAGCTGGTTAGTTTACTAGGCAACTGAGAGATTAGTGTTTAGCAAACTTTCTTTAGAATTTCATGCTTGAAAAATCAGTGTGAATGATTTAGGATGTGGTAACAAGAATAAGTATTGTGAGTTTTGTATATGATTAGAAATATAAAGTGCAAAAGAGTAAGATAAAATACGTTCAATCCCAAATTCTATAACTGAAATTTTTAAATTAAGATTTTGTTTGATCATATGCTTTTGACCATAAAATTATTTTGACAACCTCATTCCAATATAAACCAAATCTTCATATGCTTTTGACCATAAAGTTATTTTGACAACCTCATTCCAATATAAACCAAATCTTCATTCATTTCTTTGTACTCAGAGAGTGTTACAACATAAGAATTTTAATTGAAACTGTTTCTTATGGGTACGACATTCGTACTTTGAAAAGTATTATACTGTAATTGACTCGGTGCACTTGACGAAGGAAAAGAATTAATACTCAGCTTTGTCAGACACTGGATTCAAACTAATGTGGTGCATATCCGATTCTAAATATGTGAACACTCCAATGAGCTTTTTCTTCAAGCTCAAATATGTAAGTGTCACCTTTTATGAGCATGTTATCAAGAACGAATCTTTCCCATCCTGCCCTAAACCGAGCATACCTTCTATTGTGAATTCTAAAACAATCTACTGCCACTTCCCAAAATTTTCCTTCCCAATTCCAAAGATAGATCTGCTTCACTGCTTCAGGAATATACTTTCTGGCAAACTCAGTAGTAATGGGCTGCATGCAAGATAACCCCAATTCATATCACATTATTTTGTGTTCTAAAGGAAACTGTGTCTTAGGTGTGTGTGATGTGACTCAGATAAACACCCCCAACTGACATTTGAATCAAAACAACTTATTTGGTTGTGTTTCAAATTTTAATATGTGAAAATAATCATGTTACTCAATTCCCGAAAATAAATTCATTTTTACCAATATGCACCTTTCCACATTAGATGTTGTCATTAGGTGCTTCCAATGAGGATTGCGAGACGTAAAAGACTGGGCCAACTTGCATGCTTCTGAACTTTTAATTTTAAGTGAACTCTGAGGCTTTGGAAAGTCCTTTGAAAGTGAGGCTTTGTTGTTGAAAGGTAGATCTATTTACAAACATAAAACAAAAATTTAAGAAATTTTTGGGGGATTAGAGGGAATATAAAGGTCAAATTTGTGATGCTGTTTACATGTTCTTCCTTTCAGAACATTTGGTCAAATTGAATTTGTAAGTTCTACTGAGGTTGTAACCACATTTATGGGAATGTTTGAGAAAACATATTTACCATCTTCAAAAGACTTCGATTCAAGGAGGTGTGATGAACCGGCAGAAGTTTTTCTTTGTTTCCTCTTATTTGTCCTCACCATACTTGGGGTGGCAGCTTGTTCTTGTCTTGTTTTCTTTGTCTCACATCTATTAGAAAGTGAGGCTTCGTTTCTGCAAGGTGGATCTATTTGCAAACATAAAACAAAAATTTAAGAAATGAGATATTTTTTGGGGGCTAGGAAGAATATAAAGGTCAAATCCGTTGAATTGTGTATTTGTTCTCCCTTTCAAAACATTTGATCAAATCGAATTTGTCACTTTGAGGCTGTAACCACATTTATGCGTATGTTTAAGAAAACATATTTACCTTCTTAACTAGACTTCGATTCATGGAGTCGTGATGAACCACCAGGAGTTTTTCTTTCTTTACTCTCATTTGTCCTCGCAAAACCTGGGGTGACATCTTGTTCTTGTCCTGTTTTTTGGAGGCATCCATTAGAAAGTTTGTTGCTGAAAACAGATCTATTAACACACATAAATTTTTTTTTTAAGAAATGAGATGTTTTTGGGAGTTTAGGAGGAATATAAAGGCCAAATCCGTAATTCTGTTTATATGTTTTTCCTTTCAAAACATTTGGTCAAATCGAATTTGTTACTTTTTGAGGTTGTACCCACATTTATGTGTATGTTTGAGACATCATATTTACCTTCTTGACAAGCCTTTTCATAGAAGTGTGATGAACCAGCAGAAGTTTTTCTTTGTTTACTGTTATTTATCCTCACTAAACATGGGGTGGCAGCTTGTTGTCTTGTCTTCTTTGTTTCACATCCATTAGAAAGTGAGCCTTTGTTGCTGAGAGGAAGATCTATTTACAAATATGAAACAAATGTTTAAGAAATGAAATATTTTTGGGGGAAGGGGGAATATAAAAGCCAAATCTGCAATGTTGTTTACATGTTGTTCCTTTCAAAACATTTGGTCAAATCGAATTTTTCGTTGAGGTTGTTATTTGAGAAAGCATATTTACCTTTTTGAGAAGACTTGGATTCATGGAGGAACGAACTAGTAGAAGTTTTTCTTTGTGTACTCTTTGTCCTCGCCAAACTTGGGATGGTAACTTGTTCTTGTCTTGTTTCTTTGAGGCATGGCCTATCCAATCCAGTGTTACCAAAAATTTGAACATGGAAGCTGTTCCGGCCATGATATGTGAAAAGCAAGAACTCATTAAGCACCACTGAGTTGTTGGTTAGAAATTGTGGCCAACCATATTGCATATACACATCATTTCCTCTCTTCAAAATAGTTAGTTGTCACTGGTCACCAGAAGGGCCAATAAGAACTGCATTACCTGACAAGTCTTCGTTCAAATGCTTCAGCAACTCCTTTGGGACTTTCTGCAAGTTATAACAGAAAAACACTAGGCTTGAAACCAGTATAGCAATAGCTGCAATGATAATTAACAAAGCATGACTGCTAAAGAGGGGATGAGGACACAACTTAATACCAATTTACAACTAAAGGCGTTTCTTACCCTCATTCTTTCATTTTATTTATTTACTGCTAATTGGATCTTTGCGTTTTTGATGAATAAGAAAAACCAACAAGTTCACTTTCTACCGTATTTTAAATCATCTCATAGTGCACAACACAACATGTAGAAATGGAGACCAAAGGAATACTAGAAAGCACAGACAAAAACTAAGTTTGTGGCCATAAAAGCTACCTGCTTTGTGTGTGGTTGTGGAAAGAAGAATCATTTTGAAATAAAAAAATAAAACCAAAACCCTAATCATTAAATAAATAGCTAATGAAGACCTCTAGTAAATTATAGAATAAAGGTCATGGTATAACAAAGGAGAGAAGAGAGAAAAATGTCGATATAATATATGATATTATGATATAAGAAAAGAAATTAAAATAAAATAATATGAAAAGAAGAAAAAGATGTAAGTTTCTTATGATTAACTGAGTGTAAGATCAATATTACTTACTAATTAAGATACTACAAAGTTTTGAATCAACAACTATATAGATATCATACACTTCTAAAGTAATATAGATATAGCTAATTTATTATATCTCATATTATTTTCAATAAATTTAATGATCTCATACAATGACATTATAATATTCTAAGAAGTAATTAAAGCACATAATATTAATTATATCTCTTCATTTAAGTTTAGGTTGCAGAAAGCATAATAAAAAAAATACCATTATTTTGAAGTGTTGCTTTGGACAAAAGACTTTGAAGAAGTGAGAGAATTTTTTGACACCTGTAGTCATTGAGTGATTCAAAATTATTGTGAGTCTTCAAAGTTGAACACACCTCTTGATATTCAAAACAATGAATATGTTGGTCAAGAAATTAAAATTCCAAAAATAAATCTAAAATCAAGGGATACCTAATACTTCTATAAAAGCAGTCTAATTAGTTTACTATATTCAATTTACTTGTCTAAGTAAAGACCATGCATTCTATTTATTTATAATTTTTAATCCATATAAAAGAATGTTAATTCAATAAAAAATTAAGAACATATTGTCAGGGTTAAATATTAAAGCAATTTTTATTATTAATTCATTTAAAATACGACCAAAAAATAAAGAAAGAAAAAAGGAGCCACCAAAATTATTACATCCGTATGTAAATTAATGACAAAGAAAAAAAAAAGCAATATTAACAGTTCTAACTAAATTATCCTATCAATATTAATATTTGATAAAAATGATTTTATTTTTAAGTAAAAAATACAATAATTCACATCTCATTTTAGCTACTCTTTTAAAAGCAAAAAGTTCTTTTATAATTGTCCTTGTATTTTAAATTTTATTATAACTAGTATTTTAATACACAGGTTAAATAAATTTTTTTTTATAAAAAATTTAATTGTATATTTTATCATTTAACTATTATTATTTTATAAATTTTATCATTCAAATTTTTTTTATATATTTTACTATTGTATTTTTTAATTTTTACAACTTTTATTGATATGTTAAATGTATAATAAAATACTTATGTTTTCCTAAAACATGATTTTGTTTTGTCAATAATTTTTGTGAAACGATATCATTTTATTATTCATATAATAATAAGTTAAAAAAATTAAAATAATAAAATTTACAAAATAATAATAGTTAAATAAAAGAATAAAACATAAGTTTCAAAATTTTCTAAATTTCAGCATATAATAGTATAATACTAATATTCCTTTAGTTTCTATTCTTAAAAATAAAATTCTTTTAACTAACTCTTATATAACCCCTATTTTTGAGATTTCATTTATTAAAAAAATACTTTTACTTTTAAGAGTTCTTTTACAATTATGTTTGACTTCATTTTACCTTTGACAGATACTAAAAAAATGTTTTTCAAAATAAAATCGCACAGGTGAAGTATTAAAATCAGTTTGAGTGCAAGGAAAAAGGAACACTGCTCCAATGCATGATAACTGCTTCATACTTACTAGAACCAGTGGCAAACGAAATTAGTAGTGCTTAGTAAAGAGATTATTGAATCTCTAAATCGAAACACCAAATTCTTTTAATTTTATTAAGCATGCGCTTTCTCTAAATTTCCTTTAGTTAAACCCTTATATGCATGAGCACACAGTTGAAAAAAGACAAAAATAACTAACCACACTTTTTTGAATTTAGGTCCTCGACAAATTTCAAGTGAGCCAACAATAACATAACACAGTATGTCTTTTAAAATCCCAAGACCCTCATCCAAAGGAAATTTTCTGAATTTTCTTCGCAACTACTCAACGAGTCTTCTGCAGTAAAAAGTTGAAAGCAGGTCAGTCATAAAATAATTAGAAGGATTAAATAAGTTTTTAGTTTATAATTTTTTTTCAAATTCTAGCTTTTAACTTTTGAATAGATATTTGATTAAATAATTTTTTTTCATTTTTCTGTTATAATTTTTAATTTTTGATAACATGTTATTTAAAAAATAATTTAAAAAAAATATATGACAATCTAATGACATATTTTAATAAAAATGACAAAATTATGATGAAAAAAAAAACTTTAACTAGTTAAAAATTTCTTTAAGAATTAAATTTTTTCAAAAAAATTATTACTTAAAAATTTAGTTAACCCAAATAAAAAATTAAATCTTGTAACTCTCCACTGAAAATATTATTTTAATTTAAAAAAGTTTTTAGATTGAATAAAAACTCCAAACTTGATGAAAAATGTAAAAAGTTTGGGAGTTGAGGGTTGTGGCAGTGAAGTGAAGAAAAAGCAAGACGTAGAAACATTATCACCCCTTTCTTTCACTTTCCCTCAAATTTCTCACAAACCCAAGATTAGTCACTCCAAAAAATACTAAAAAAGAGAAAGTGGACGGTGGAGTTAGTTTGGTTGGACGGTGGAGGTAGAAGAAGCTTGTGGAAAGAAGGGTGAAGCATTATTGGGTGTGTCTGAAGGTAGAAAAACCAAAAACCTTAAAGCATTTGACAAGCTTTTGACTCAAAGTTGAAAAGTTTGTGTTCTATTGCTGGAATTTCTTCATCTTTCAGAACTACTTCGCCATCACTCCCTATTCTCCAGTCCCCCCCACTCTTCTCTGCTTTTTGAGTGACACAATGTTTTTTTAAGACTTAAAAAAAAAAACCAAATACCAAACAAATACGAAAATCTTAACATATATGAAAATCTTATTAGATAGCCAACAGTCACGACTCGGCGAGTCACCTCAAACTGAAAGCTAAGCTTTCATTTCCTTTCCCAGCTTAGATTTTCACGTTACTTTCTCATTCCATTTCTAAAACCGCGTTTGTTTTGTTTGAATTTCAAGTATGGTAATTGGAACAGAGGGAGTTGTTTCATTATTTGTTATGCTTGGTCCCCATGCACACACGTTACCAATTGTAGAAACAAATTAACATGCGCACCAACGCTATACGTCCATTTATAGCCCTCCCTATAAATGGTAAAAAACGACTTCACGTTGCCAAGCCGGGTAATGTCATCCACTGAAAGCACATCATTTTCCAACCACGTTGAATTTTTTGGTCTTAAATTGGTCACAATTTGTATCAGTATTAGTATTACACTTGTGTTTATTTAGTGGTCACAACAATGTTTGGGGAGATTGTCCTTCATGTGCTGAGACTCAGATCGCATCATAATTTCGTTTTGTAGGTATGCTAAGAAACAAGTAAAAAAAAAACTATAGAGTACTTCCTTTTTTTTAAAAAAAAAAAAAAATAGGCCAATAAATTAAAGTAGCACAATCCTTATGAAGCATAGATGTCTTAAAATGAAACGAATACCTTATATATATTTTAATTACACATGCACAGCCAACAATATTTTAGTTAACTTTAATCTCAACAAACAATTTTAATTGTATGATACAAAATTATTCCTTTTATCTGTTGCTTGATATATATATTACCTTGTGTTTATTATGTTTTGCCGCTTTTTTTTTTTAATCAAAATTTATTACTTGTTTTCTTTACCCAACTAAATTTACGTTTTTACAGAATTTACTGCTTAAGAAACAGAAACTTTTCACGCTGAGCAAGAACTTGAGTATACATAAAGTCAAATAAATAAATAGGTGTCAACAAACAAGAAAAGAGAGTCCCTATCCGATTATTATATATAAAGATCCACAATTATCAAAAAGGAATATATTGTAAGACTTAATTATATTCTTTCATGTCATATCTTAATTTTAATAACCAAAACAAATCTGCACAATTTAGAAAATGCAACTTTTTTACACTTGTCAGCATGAGGAAAACTGTTTGGGGACTACGGAAAATTGAAGGTAACATCTATTGGTAATTTCTTTTGCTGTTTTATAGGAATGATTCTCTGAATATTCTAAGATTTGCTCAAAGAACCATCTCCAGGAAAAATACAAGCCTAGTAAATGCACTTACTGTGACTCATGAAAAATCAAATTACCATACAATTAAACAATTCATCCTTTTATGTGTAGGTACAAGCACAAACAAATTAGCCATGCCTTAAATATTCATCAAGCCGTTGGACCATACTTTGGTATATAGGTTGGTGCAGTACAACTAATTATCGGAACCAAAAAAAAGATACTCGTATATGCTATATAGGAGAAATACCCAACTATGCAATATAACTTCTACATGCACAGGTCACTACTCAAAGGCATGAGGAAGATGACACATATCACTTTCAGCCTCTGTTGGACTGTATGGATTCAAGCTATATCCCCCAAATGTGGACCCTAATATTTGGTTTCTGGGCAGAAGTTCCAATGGCAGAAGGTCATCCATTCTTTCTTTAACATGGTATAACTTTGATTTTCTTTAGCTTGCGGACTAAACAAGTTAAAACCATTTCAAATGTTAGTTCATTTAAACAAAGATTTATTTGACCCATACTGTTACTGCTACTGCAAGTTATAATACAACTTAGAATCCACCGATTACAGGGTTAGTTTGCAGATAAAATGTTTTTTAAATAGTAATTATTTATTATTTTATAGTTTTATTATTAATAATTGTATAAGTTATATTAGTTTATAGTGGTAAATTATTTATCATTGTTTAGTTGAAGTATGAAATAATAATATAAAAATAAAATATTAACCAACTACACAATCTTTTCAGTTTTTATCATTTTTAATATTTTTTTGGTTTTCAATATTTTTTTATTTTTTTATTTTTACAATTTTTGAATTTTTTTTATTTTGGGCCCACGAGCTAAGTAGGCTGGATGTAGACTAGGTAAAATCATGGTCCATTTACTTAACAGATTAGTCTGGCCTAATCCATTTAAACTTGGACAAAAACCAACTCACCAGTTCATATACCCATGTATGATGATCACTTTTGTTTTAACATTTATTATCTACTAATATTAGTGAGAATAAGTTTAGGCCGTATAAGTGATAAGCCCAGTTAGTATGAGATTATTCTGCATTTGAAATTTAGATTGCATAAGATGGTATGGAACCCTCTTACGTTGTTGAGTAACATGATTTTTATGGGAACCGATAAGCTAACAGTATGATACGGACAAGTTGTAGACCACAATATAAATGTAGGAAATTGCTGTTTATTATGAAGAATATTCTACACGAAAATTACAAAAATGTATATCGTTGCTTAATAATTCTGTTTTCCTTTTTTTTCATTTGATTTAATTTTTAATCAACAAAAACAAGTCACGTGTATTTCGTACTCATTCGTATACATTGTTTTGTACTTAACAGCAGTACTCATAAATATTTACACATAAAAAAAATAGAAAAACTAATTCTAGAGATAATCTAAGATAGACGTTTTTATATATTCCAACAGAAACATAGTAGAATAAGCTTAGATTTGTTCATGCTCAAAAAAAAAGCTTAGGATTATTCATAAGGTAGTTGGCCTTATAGTATGTAAGAACCAAATTGTAGTAGCAAAGTGCTTCTATATGGATACACACAATTCTATAACACATTTCCTACAAACTGTGATCACTAACATGCATAAATCAGATAGTAAAATGTTATTTCTTACAAATCTATTTTTGTCAAATCGTTCAAACTAGTTTACTGCACATCCGGTTCTGAATATGTGAACACTCAGATGATTTTCGTTTTCAAGTTCAAATACACAAGTGTCACCTTTCATGAGCTTGTTATCACCAATAAATCTTCCCCATCCTGTGGTAAACCGAGTATATCTTTTATTTTGACATCCAAAACAAGTCACTACTACTTCCCAAAATTTTCCTTCCGAATTCCAAAGACAGATATGTTTCACTGCTTCAGAAATATACTTCCTGGCAAACTCAGTAGCAATTGGCTGCATGCAAGATAACCCCCATTTATATCACATTAATCTGTGTTCTAAATGAAACTGTGCCTTAGGAGTGTGTGATGTGAATCAGATAAACACCCTCAACTGACATTTGAATAAAAAAAAACTGATTTGATTTTGTATTTTAAATTTTAACATGTAAAATAAGCATATCACTAAATTGTATTGGCACTAATATGCAGAAATAAATTCATATTTACCAATGTGCACTGATCTTCCACATTGCACTTCGTCATGAGGTGCTTTCAATGGGGATTGCGAGATGTAAAAGACTCGGCCAATTTCCACGCTTCTAAACTTTCAATTTTAATTGAACTCAGAGGCTTTGGGAAGTCCTTAAAAAGTAAGGCTTTGTTGCTGAAAGGAAGATCTATTACATAAAACAAAAAATTAAGAAATGAGATATTTTTGGGGGGTTATGGGGAATATAAAGGCAAATCCGTAATGATGTTTACATGTTCTTCCGTTCAAAACATTTGGTCAAAGAAAATGTCACTTTTTGAAATTGTACTCACATTTATCTGTATGTTTGAGACATCATATGCACCTTTTTTATAAGACTTCGATTCATGGAGGTGTGATGAACCAGCATAAGTTTTTCTTTGTTTATTCTTTTTAGTCCTCGCCAAACTTGGGGTGGCATGTTGTTTTTCTATTGTTTTCTTTGTCTCAAATCCGTTAGACAGTGTGCCTTTGTTTCTGAAAGTCAGATCTATTTACATAGAACAAAAAATTAAGCAATTAGATATTTCTGGAGTTAAGAGAAATATAAAGGCTAAATCCGCAATGTTGTTGTTTACATGCTTTTCCTTTCAAAACATTTAATCAAATCAAATTTGTCACTTTGAGGTTATACCACATATTTGTGTACATGTAATGTGTGTGTTTGAGACATTATATTTACCTTCTTGACAAGACTTCGATTCATGGAGGTGTAGTAAACCGGCACAAGTTTTTCTTTGTTTACTCTTGTTTGTCCTTGCCAACCTTAGGGTGGCAGCTTGTCCTAGTCTTGTTTTCTTTATCTCACATCCATTAGAAAGTGAGCCTTCGTTGCTGAAAGGAAAATCTATTTACAAACATAAAACAAAAATTTAATAAATGAGATATCTTTTAGGGGGGAAGGGGGAATATAAAGGCCAAATCTGCAATGCTAGCTGTTTACATGTTCTTCCTTTTAAAACATTTGGTCAAATAGAATTTGTAACTTTTTTAGATTGTAACAAGTATGTTTATGTTTGAGAAAGCATATTTACCTTTTTGACAAGACTTGGATTCATGGAGGAATGAACCAGCAGAAAATTTTCTTTGCGTACTCTTCTTTGTCTTCTCCAAACTTGGGGTGGCAGCTTGTTCTTGTGTTGTTTCTTTGGGGCATAGCCTCTCCAATCCATTCGTACCAAAAATTTGGACATGGAAGTAGTTTCCTCCGTGATATGTAAAAAGCAAGAACTCATCAAGCACCACTGAATTGTCTTTCAGAAATTGTGACCAACCATTCCGCATACACATGTTATTTCCTTTCTTCAAAATAGTTACTTGCCACTGGTCACCAGAAGGGCCAATAAGAAATGCATTACTCGACAACTCTTCATTCAAATGCTTCAGAAACTTCTCTGGGACTCTCTGCAAAGTTATGGCAAAGAACACTTTTGCATTCTATGATGAATAACAAAAACCAACAACTTCATTTTCTAGCATACTTTACACTAACTCACAGTCACCAAACAACATGTGAAAGTAGAGACAAAGGGATGCTATACACAGCACAAACAAAAAGTATGAGCTTGTGGCCAAAAAAGCTACCTCCTTTGTGTGGGGTTAGGGAAGGAACAAAATAGATCAAAACCCTGATCATCAGCGAGATTGCTGATGAAGAGCTCTAGTAGAATATGGAATAACAGTCAGGGTAGTTTCACTAGAAGCTATATTAAAAAGCAGATATATGTATATATATATAATAAGAATGCTAATGTCAAAAAATCCTTCTTCTGATCTAGTATCTCAGCATCCAAACAAAGGCAAGCATTTCTCACTAGGAAATTAAAAACAACAAAGACTGTAGCATGAGAACAAGGAGAGAAGAGTATAAAGAAAACAATGACCAGTAGCTTGGTGTTCTTGAAGTTGATGATAGTGAAGAAGACTGGGATGTCCTGATGATAATCCATCACATGCCACCTCTCCCTGTTCATTCCTTGCAAAATTAAAGCATTGGGATGAAATGATAAGTCTTCCATTGTCACGGCTACCAGTGTGATAGAGGAACATAGACGGAAGTAGAAATTGGAATTATGAAGTACATATATATGGTCCACGCACAAATATGGTTATGCTAGTAAGTGGTTAACATTAAGAAAAATGAGAAAATGAAAATCATACATGCACATCGCATGTTAGTAGACATGCACGGAGACGGGAAAAAAAGAGAAATAGAAATGTTATACATTATATTATGTGACAAGAAAGGGGACACAAAAAATAGATGATGAGTACATGGAGAATGGAGTGTCTGAACTATCTAAATATAATTACTTTAATGGGTTTCTTTTTTTTTTTTTTACAGATCTAATGGTTACTTATATATATATATATATATTAGTAGTGATGTTATTTAGTTCGAAAAGTTATTATACAAATCCTGTACGAAAACCTATATTAAAATCGGATTTGGTTGAATATTAAATTAGAAATTTAAAAATACATTAGTAGCTGATAGATATTCAAAGGCGGATATACTTCACAAATTTTCGTGCAACTATAAATTTGTACAAATTAACATTTTTCCAATAAAAGTAAAACTCACTTAAGAAGCATTAATAACCATATTGATTACAACTTAAGATAAAAATATAAAAATATTTACTTAAATTGAGATCTTATCTTAATATATATAAAAATAAGTGAGATTGAATTAGTTTGATTTGTTTTTACTTTTAGGATAAATTAATAAATTAGTCTTAAATATTTTCTATAACATATTTTTCTTATTTTGCACAATATTTCTTTAATTACATTACAATTAATTCTTAATTGGTTCTACTTTAAATTAGACATGTCAAATGATGTACGAACATTGTTTATATTAATTATTAGATATATTTTTGTTGACAATTTTTCTTTTATTATGTGTAAACGGTTTTGAAAACATAATATTTGTAATATTTGAAAGTCTAATACTATGTATTTTATTTTCTATTTAAACAAATCAAATTGTGAATATTATTATATGAGTTTAAACATTATTTTTGAACCTGATATTTTGAATGTAAATGTTTTTATATTATTTTTTATATATTGTATATTTTGAAGACAATGTGGTGTTAAACGTTAATGATGATCGGATATTTAGTATTTCAAAATCTATTATTAATGAATGATCTACTATAATGAGTAACTTTCATTTTCATTTCTATATTCTATTTTTATTATTTAAACTAATTTTTTATTATAGCTTAAATACATTTTATTGAAATTTATTCTTTTCAATTTTATTTAATTCATTATTTCATATACATAAAATTGTATTAATTTGATATATGAAAATAATCAAATATAAAAATGTTAGATTCTTATAGTAGTCGGAAAAAATATATAATAATTTTTTACTGGTGTTGGATGATACAACTTTATAAAAAATAATTTCGTATAAACTAATGACACTTTGAATTTTGGATGGATTAGAGATTTACATGACTGTTATGTATCAATTATTAAATAAATTATATTAACATCATATATTAAGATCAAATACAAATATAAATCAATTATCAATAAAATATATAATGAAATTATAATGCATAAATTTATTGATTGCGTTATATTTTATTTTTATTAAATAATTTGTTCAAAATTAGTTTCTTCAAATTATTTTAAAATATTCATGTTTAAATTAAGTTAGTACATAATTATTTTAACAATTTGATAAATGATTAAATTGAACAAAAATTATGAAATTAAAAATTTGATCATCAATAAAACAATTAAGTTATCAATATGATTGATACAATTGATCAAAATTATTTAGTAACCAAAATTAATTGTAATTAATAATAATAAAATTTAATCATATCAATATTTAATTGATATTAATTATATGTTAAAAAATATGTTAAAAAAATATAAAATCATGATTTTTAACATAAAAAATTATTAAAATTTAAATCTAAAAAGTATTTTATTAACAAAAAAATTATATTAAATAGTTAATTATATAATTAAGAAAACTATATACTTTTAAGTATATAATTATACACATTATAATTTAAAAATTAAGTACAATAGATAAAAATTTTATACTTAAAATTAACATTTTAGGAATACTTTCTGCACTTAATCTTGCAAAGTTTTAAATTTAAAAAATATCTAACTAATTTTTCAATTATATTTATACCAATTATAATTATCTACATATTGTTATATTTAATAATAATTAATTATTTTAATAATAATTATTATAATTATAATTAAATTAATTACATTTTAAAAACATTTTTTAAGTGTTCAATTAACTAAAAGTTAATTTACGATAATGATAAGATGATATCATTATAGAATTAATTTTTATTTAATTATGTAAAATTTAAAATTTTAAAAATTTTAATTACATAAATACGCATATTTTTTATTCATATAAATACACATATAATATAATGATAAAATAAAATTTATCTATATCTATATTTATTTCTGTTTCTCTCTTTGTGTGTATATATAAATTAAAATTTTTATTATTTTATTTATTGGTTTAAATATTATTTTTTTCTTATACAATATTAACTATTGTATTTACTAAATTTGGTATATAATTTTTTTTAGTAATATATTATAAAAGGCCATAATAGTTTGACCAGAAGCTATATTAAAAAAGTAAAAAACGAACATATATACAATTAAGCATATATGAAGAATTCATATGCTACCTCTCTCTATTGTTTCCTTGCACAAGAGTAAAGCATTTAAAGTCTCTCATTGTCATAGTCACCAGTAAGGCAGAGGAACATAGACAGAAGTAGAATTTTGGAATCATATAGGTACTGCTCCACCAACATAAATGGTAATGGTCACTTAGCTGGTTTTTACTTGTGATTCAAGTTCAAAGTTAAAATTCCTAATCTAGAAGAATTAATTAACAACATTAGTTACAATTTAAGATAAAAATGTAAAAATATTTAATAAGATGATATTTATTAAAAATAATCATTTATAATAAAAATATTAAAATGTTTAATAATATTGTCAATTATTAAATATTATTTAAAAATATTTTATACCAAACAAATAATAACTCAAACATAATTTTTATATAACATATTTATACTTAAAATATCTTATTTTAAAATTAACTAAAGGTATTTCTTCCTAACTCTTTTATATACTATAGTCCTAGAATGAGACATGTTGAATCATCATGATCTTTGTTGGCTGGTGTGAGCTTTGATTTTGTCAAATCTTGCAAATTGTAGGCTGTGTGCGTCACTTGAAAATTTTTATTTTGGTTTTGTCTTGATAAGTTTCTTTGTCAAGATTGAGTTACTTTTACATAATTGACATTTTTTGTAACGTCAAGTCAATCGAAACATGGTCCAATATATAAAATATGCATCAATTGAGATGTGACTCAATACAATCTATATTTATATTAAATGAGATTTGAAGTAATATCTATTATTGATTGAAACAATATTTTTTATATAAGTACTAGTGATTGTATAAATAATACTATGTCACGTGTTTTAATCATAAATTTTTATTAAACAACGTTATTTAATTTAAAATAATTTTTTAAACAATCATATTAAAAAAATCTAAATAAAATGAAATATAATAATAAAAAATAATAATTATTGCTGCTTTAATATTAATAATATTGTTGAGAGCAGTAATTGATTTTTGACATAACTAAAGGATTAATAGAACAGTATTGAAGCTTAAACAAAATTGACAAATTATCTCTATGTTATCATGCACAACAATTAACCATATGTATTACATTATTAAAAGAGTTATGATTCATTGTTGGGTAATGAGAAATATGTAAATTATATTAAAAATGTAATTTACGGTAAAGTGTTTGATAAATTTATTTACAGAATTGTATAAAAAAAAAAACTTTAATGCAAGATAAAGTGCAAATAGCATGCTGAGATTGTCGATGGATGCCCATTTTTTAATCATAAACTCATTATTGTTAATCTTAAAAAATATATACATTATTTAAAAAATATTATTTATAATGAATTAATTATAATAATCTATAAATTGATAAAAAAAATATTTTTTATCATACTTTTAAATATTTAAATTATATTTTTCCTGTTCAAATAAATCTGTACGGATATTACATCTCATATAGAAAAGAAAAACTTATCACTTACAGCTGATTGCAGTTTTGCACTGTCACTCATATTTTCCTTTAATTGATATTACCTAAAATAAAATTATGAGTATTATTGTGTAGCCGGGTTTAAAATAATAAGATATGGGAGAAAGTTTTAAGATTTAAATTGAAGAAAAGATAAAAATAAATAAATTTATATTTTAAAAATAATTTTTTTCTATTTTTTTCCATTAAATAAAAATTATCTAATTACTTTGTATTTTATTTTATTTTCTTATTGTTCAAATATAGCATAAGCTACAAATTCACAAGGTCCTCGTAAATGCAAATTGATTTATCTTAATTGAAGTATACAACGTACATAAAAAAAAAAATTGAAGTATACAACGAAAAATATTTAATGCATTTTCAGGCCAAACTGGAAGAAAAAAAAAAAAAACGACTCTCTAAATTTATGTATCCTCATGGTACGCCAATGTTTGTTCTTGTTTTCTCCCGAGAAATTGGCATTTCCATGTGGCAAACAGATTTTTCTTAATGATCAATTTTTAATTTCTCGTAATATCCAACCTTCATAACCGGTTCTGAAACAAGTTTGCCACCATATCCATCCTGGATTAGTTAACCTTTTCCATGTCTTGGAACCACAAACACGCCAACCCTCAGCTTCAATCTCTTTAACATTCTTAAAATACAAACCTCGTATATCTTGATTTTTGAGGTATGCAGATCAGTTCCTTGCTTTGTAAGTAATTATTATCATTATTTTTGCCTTTTTATTTGAATGCATTTTCCCATTGTTAATTCTTGTTTAATTTATATCATATTATATCCGGGTTAACGTGCCACGTACAAATCCTTAACACACGAACGTTGTTACATCTTCATTTCATTCTTATAAATAAAATGCAATCGTTGACACACCACTTTGTTTCTATCACCACAAAGATTGTTCTATTCTGTCCTATATACGTGTTGACCCAGACAATTTTTTTTTTTTTTTTTGCTTAGAAAATGATCATGCTTTTGAAGATGGGGATGGGTGAAGTTTTTGCCATGTCCAAGATGAGGAAAGCAGATTTGGTGAAACGGGTGGTGGTCATTGCTGTGATGGCTACTATGTTTTTTGCCGATGCAGCTGATTCAAATGATGTTTATAGTCCATGTCTTGATGCTAAAGTTCAGAGAGAAGATGGTTTTACATTTGGTATTGCATTTTCGGACAAGCAATTTTTCTCTCAAGGTAATGGTCCACAGCTTTCACCTTGTGATAGTCGCCTAGGCCTTGCGGACAAAGGAGCAACACTTGCTGTTTTTAGGCCAAAGGTTGATGAGATCTCCCTGCTTACCATCAACAGGAGCACCATAGATCAGGTGTGCTATTTTATGTAATCATGATTCAAAATTGAATGTTTGTGTATATTGCATTGGATCCGAGATGTTCTCAGCAATATTGATGAGAATGATATGTTTAGTTTTTTACTTGGTTTATAAGGCTTTAACACTTTCTCTTTTCTAGTCCCTTTCATTATCATGTGTTGTGGTAATAGCATTAATTCAGTCATGGGGCATTGCATTAGATAATGACATCAGACATATTTAAAGCGTTAAATTTGATTGATTGCACTGTATTATTGAGACTGTCTATTAGATAATCAAATTTTCACGAGTTAATGATAACAAGGAAGAACCTTAAGCCCTTTTGTGATTGATTTTAGGTGGCTATCAACTGGTATACAATATTCCCTGGCATAAATTAGAAGAATTCATTGAAGTTTTGGTGATATGTATGGTTCTGTTTGAAGAAATTTTTCTGTTTTGCTATGATTTCAAAGCTGAATGCTCCTGTAGCCATATATTCTTTAGCAAAAATTTGGTTGGTCTCTAATAACTTTGCGAGTTTATCAGGGCAAAACTGGGTATATGGTTGCATTTGCTGGACAGAAATATGCAGCAAGGTCACTTCCTATTATGTTTGCTGACAGAAGTTACACAATTAATAGTTTCACTTTGGTAAATTCAATTGACTTGCTCAAGCTTCCCTTCTCTAGGAATGTTATTTCCTTTAGGACCAACGCTAGGAATGTAATTTCGAATCTGAATGTGGAGTCGATTAACAGGTTCTTGAATTTCAAGAGGGGACCCTCCAAAACTTGTATTGGAAGAGTTTCGGTTGTGGTGCATGTTCTAGTGGAAGCATATGCCTAAATAATCAAGACTGTGCAGTTCCAAATACAGAGTGTCAAAAGAATGGAGGGACTGTCTGCAACATGGGAATACAGTTGACATTCTCAGGGACTGACAAGAATCTCGACGCTCTTAATTCTTGGTATGAAGTGAAAAATCTACGGCAGTACTCCCTCTATGGTCTATTCTCCAATCTTCGTGACTCCATCATCGGGCCATATGAAAAGTTTTTCTAAGTTTACATATTCTCAGCCTGTATGCATAGGAGAATGTACCCATGTGACAGTTATTTGTGCGAGTTTAAATGTCTTTCATCTTCACTATTCACATTCATAATCCCCAACAACTTGTCTAATTTTTATTTGGTCCGAAGTTACTGACTGAAGATTTTTCACTTAACAAAACATGTAATTATGTTGATAACTTGATCCTACACTCAGGAAATCATGTAATTAAAAATCATATAGATATTAATTGAGCAAAACACTACCAAGGACATAAAGAAAAACGTAGGTCATCCTTGAAAAGTCGCCAATAAAAAGGCTATAAAAGAGATTCAAGGTCTGTAATATATCACACTAGAAGGCAATTATATGTAACTCGAGTCAGTTTGGTATCCCTTTAAAATCAGGAAGAAAAATCTGAGTTTTTTTATACATTTTTTCCTGCAAGGTTCATAAGAGAATATTGCAGCCCATTTTTATGTGTAGACCAAACCGACCATTAAAATAACTCTTTAAGCTGTATATCATTGAGAGAGAATGGAAATCTCGTTGCCCCATTAACTGTTAATCTGGTTACGCTCAAGGACTAGATCCCCCATAACAAGTTATCTAGAATGTTATGAATTTTCAGGCTCAATTATAACATTGAAGCCAAATTCATTTCCTGGCGTGAATGATTTTTTGAGTTGTTCAGCCGTTTGGGCAGTACTTATCCTCCGGTCCTTGACATCCAAGTTTTCCTGGTATTGGGTCATCACATGTGGAAGTAAGTTTATATCCATGACAGCCACATACGAAGTGGTAAAAAACTAACAATCACTTGCCTTTTTTGCATAATCAGCCATGGTAGAGTTTAGTATTTCTTGTATTGCAAACTTGGTGACACGCTCTTCGCCAAGCATCTGTACAAGGAAGTCCTTTGGGATCTGCATGCATTTGCTAACCAAGTTATCTTCAAGGAAGACTAAAGCATACATGATAATGATCTATGGATGTTCTGTTGTATTCAGTGCCAAAGAGGCCTTGCCATTTTGTTTTTTGAGGAATAACTAATTGTTGGGGAAGATAATTGATAGAAAAATCTAACCTTCTAAGTGATCAATGCTTACGTTTTAATTATATTGATGTTATTAACACTATTGTAGATGAATGAGCAAATATTTTATAGATTAAAAGATAACAAATAACAATTCAGCAAATATAAAAAATTTGACTGGAAATGACTAACCTTCGATGATTTTCCTGGAGCAGTTCGGACATCACATGCACAATTTAATACAGTTAAAACTCATGAACTGCAAATTCTCGTGTTAAAATACTGAACTATGATGAACAGAAAAATGAATCATATGTAAAATCGTATCATCAGCAAGAAAAAAGTATTAAATTTGAAAAGGAAGCGCCTTTCAATGTAATTGTGAAGAGTAAAATGAAAATCCAGTTTCCTTTCTTTCCCACTATTCTCATCATTGGTTGCGTATTTGGTATCAGTCTATTAGAGACAACTGACTACTATAGAGGAGAGGGTCAACCAGTGAAACCCCACAAGGTGGATTTTCTCACTAACAAATACAGAGTCTCAAAATGGGCATCCAATTGGTAAAGCACTCACGCAAAAACCAAGATCAAAACCACCAATGAGAAGAATATGCTGGTCATTTCACAAGCCTTAGTTGAGCAAGAAAATACGAGTTGCAAATAAAACGGTCACTACTTGTCCAAGCCTTGGAAAGAGAAAGACCTTGATATTTTGTAATGAGGGCATAAGCAGCTGCCAAATGGTATTTCACAGATGAGACGGATATGGGGCAGGCAAATTTGAACACCTTGTGTTAAAACAAATCTCGAAGATAAGGGATTTTGGATGTTATAAATGTTGCAGCAAATGCCAAATGCCAAGCTCGTGTGTGTTTTTGGCAGGTGTTGCACTGTACGAATCATGATTGGGCATGAAATCAAAAAATGTAATAACCAAAAGATATGTTCAGGGTATTAAAGTGTATGGTATCAATCTTTATCAACAGTGCAGCTTCTTAGTTCTTACCTCCTTTTTGCATGCGAAATCCGGGAACTGGTGGGGCAGTACGACCTAAGTTTGTTAGGATCCTGTCGAATACCTTTTGTGTTTGATCACCAGTCAAGTCCACTCTTACCTGCCATTTGATCCATAAGATAGTTATCACAACATCAAACCCAAAAGTAGAAACACACTCCAGTAAAAAACGAAGAAAAAATAGATGGTAGAAGGGGGAGACTAAAGGGTAAAGGAAAAGGCTTATTTTCTTTGAGTTCAAAATACTGGCATATTTTGTGTATATCTGGGCATACTTTGTTTATATTTGAAGCTGCAGGTTGCACTGTATGCTAGTGGCAGTATCCGATAACAACCAGAAAATATGTTTACAAAAATATATGCTGACCTGCTTTTATAAACAAAAGTAACATGATGAAGTACATAATCACGACAGAAACAAATTTAAATACCACGGGATGACTTTGCCCGATCAACCAAAGGTTTTGGTTGAGGATAAAGCACATCTTTTCATCACTGTACACCATAGGTATAGGATAAAGCAATGACAGTTGCGTACAGAGGGATAAAAAAAAATATCAAGAGAAACCTAGAATAGAAGCTATGGAGATACAATTTGGGCTACAAAGTATGACAAGATAAAATAACATAAGATAATTTCCTGAAAGAGCCAGAATAGCAATTCTACATTGGAACCAGTATTTGTATGTGCTCACTTGGATCTTATTTTCATCTTCGGAATCTACCACTATTTTGGCATTTGTTAAGATGGATGAAATATCATTGGAATCTGTAATTGATGCTTCTAAACCTACAAGGCAAGAGCATCATATATTAATTTTAGTATAGCACTAACTTTAACATACAAGAAAAACGGGTATAAATTAAAGGCAGTAAACCTCGAAGAGTTTAGGGGAGAAATTTTGGATGCAGAACATTAGGGAAGTTAGCATATTCCCATTTAATGTACGTAAAACTCCCTAGAACATGAACATCCATTCATATATCTGAAAATGAAATCCAGCAGAGGAAAATGAGTGGAAAAGTAACCTAACCTGAATCAAGAGCTGAAATTTGTGTATTGAGATGTCTGGGAGTTGTCTCGGTGGGACTAGAAAGAATACCAAAGCTGCATGGAAGAACATAAAAGCAAAATAAATAAGCAGTATCATATAGGGTTGCTAAATATCATTCTGAAAGAAGTAATATAACGGTGAATGAAGTAATTGAGTACCTCATCCTATTGGACAGAGTGAGACCCAGAGAAAAAGTGGCTCCGGATTTTGATTTTGCATTTGGAATGGAAAGAACGTGAATGGAGCAGGTTATGGTTCTAGAGAACGGGCAAGTTATGAAAGAAGCAACTCCAAATGTTATGGAATTGGACTTGCAGGCCATCATCATGTTGTTGTTCGTGTCTTATGACTGAACTAATGACTGCTGATTGGTGAATGATGGATGATGTCTTCTTATCTATCCCTTATTCTTTTTGAGGACGTGCCACAAAAAGGTTGGGTCAGCTTCGGTCCATGTTAATTCGTTACAGTTCTAATTTTCAAACTATCTGTTTGTTACACAGACCACTTATCTCATCTTACAAAATTGAAAGGCTTAAATATGAAATTCATACTTAAAAAATAGTATTTTCTTTTTTTTTTAAGAAAAAAATTTAATTTTAATTTTTTTAAGATTATTTTTTTTGTTTTAATATATGAATTCAAGTAACAACTTATTATCTTAAGTTGAAAAAAGTTGATAGGAGTTCTTTTTTTATCCCATTCATATTGTTATAAATAATGATATAATTACGATATTGATAGTCTATTAATTTTTTTGGTTAATGAGTTTGACAAAATAAACAAATACAATATTTTTTAGTAAAATATGTTTTTAAATATTCATCTACTTAAAATAGTGAATAACATTAAATTAGTTAATGAAATATTTAAAAGACTTAAATAAAAATTTGATCCCTACAAAATAAAAGATTTTTTACTTTATTTCTTTAAAGATTTTTGTTTAAACTTTAGTCTTTTAAATTTTTTATTTGTTTTATTCTTTATTCTTAAGTAACAATGATATTGATAATTTATTAAGTTGTCATATTGTCAAGAAATTTCATAAAATAGTCATATGTAATTTTTTATAAACTGTGTTTTTAAATTTATATTTATTTAAAAAATTAATGTCATCAAATTAATTGACGAGAAATTCAAAGTTCACAAAAAAAATTATTTATGATTGTCTAGTTAAACTCCTGTGACAAATAAATGAATTATTAATATTTATGTCATGTTATAAGTTAATGTTGTTATTTGAAAGTAAGAAGTTAAAAAAAAATTAATTTAAAAGTAAGAAGTTAAATAAAAAAAAAATTAAGTCTTGAAAGAACTAATACCAAACAACTTTTTTAAAAGAACTAAATTAAAAAAATTTATCATTTTACAGAGATTAAAAAGTTATTTAAACCTATTTAAAAATACAATTTATAAAGATATTACATGTAATTATTTTATTAATTTTTTTATAATGTAATAAATCAAGATTCTCTTAATATTGTTGTTAGACTATTAATTAACGTTATTATTTAAAAATAAGTATTAAAACAAAAAAATTAAAATTTTAAAACATTAAAATAACAAAAAAAAACTTTAAAATACTAAAATAAAAAAAATATATTATATAAGAATTAAAAGGTTATTTAAATTAAAATAATATTATACTATATATTTTTTTTTGTTCAAATCAAACGGATCTCAGTAGAACATTTGTTTTGCCGACAAGATGTCGGACAGGTCTCATACAACGGAATTATACATGTTAGAACTTGATTCTCTATTGTGTGTATGATTTATTTATTTATATTAAAAGAAACAAAACTCATTACATCTAAAAGGAATTAGTATCTAAATATTAGATTATTAGTTCCAGAATACCTTAATATAAATGAGAAAAAACAGAGCATTTTTCCTTTCCCAGAAGGACAAGCCATGTCTGGGACCAGTTAGTGAAGCCGCTATATGTAGTATCATACCTTACTTGAACCTCTAAACAAACAAAGTTAATGGTTAGAAGAAGTTTCAAGGAAAGAGGAGAATATGCCAACATCTCCAGAAACAACAAATAAAGTGAGCACTCTGCAAGTGCATTCTTCAATTATTATCCATACTTCCATTGTTTGATGCCTTTCATTTTATGGATGTATGATAAGGTGAGATTCAAACTCTAATACTCTTCTTCTTCCCGGTCAAAATTATAACTCATTTTTCAACGTCAAATCTATCCGTTTCAACCAAACGCCGCTCTTCGACCGTTAGTAGAAGCTTGTTGATCGATATATATTCATTTATATGGTGGTGTTGGCTATTTAGTAGAACCATGTTCTCTTTTGAACATAAACAAAAGTGTTGATTTCAAAAGAGAACGAACCATCCCTTATGTGGTATTGCAGATGTTATTCTGACTGCAAATGTTACAAACACATGGCTCAAGGATAAGTAGTTCTATCATCTTTCTGTAAAGGTAAATAATCTTTCTTAACTAATCTTTTACTTCTATATATCCATCTTATAGTCTCACCAGAGATTTGTACTGTGGGCAGTGTTTGATCCAACTGTACAATTTCACATTTTTAATTTGTTTTTGTGAAATATTAACCTCTTTTAAAATAAAATTAACTGTCATCCTCTCTCCGACATAAACATTTCAAATGTCTTAATCTTTTTTTAATCTGGGAGAGACAGTGTGACGCGAAATATGGAAAAGTTTGGTTCAATTAATGATACAAGTTTTTTTTATAACGCGTAAGTGATAAAGTCGTTTCTTTTATTCTTTGGTGTTAATGAATTGAGATCACAATGAATTTTAATAATTACGTCTTACATATTTTAGATAATACTACGAAAAATAATTTTGCTTCCTTGCCCATTATAAAGTGAAATAATTTATGTTTAGAGGTTTTTATTATAAAATTAAATTAAGAATAAAATTTATTATAAAATATTTTATTCAATGAAAAAAATATTCAAAGTTATTTTAACTTATAATAATTTTAAACTCATAATCAACTTTAATTTTGTTTTAACATGAAATCAAACATGTAAAAACTTATTCAAAGTTAATTCTAGACTCGTAATTAATTTTTTAATATGAAACAAAATACACACTTTAATATTTTAAAAATAATTTCATAGCACTTGCTATTGGAGACACAACGTCTTCCTCGCCCCGTCAACTTGCCGAATGGTAAAATGGTCGAAGTGTCTATAGAGTGAATAAAGTATTTCACATTTCGATATTAAAAACATGTATTAGTAACGTAAAAAAAAACGTATTTAAAATAATACATGTTAGGTAATTTTGGTGTCTATTTGATGCACAGATTTCAGTATGAAATTAGAGCTTAAAACTAAAATTAGACTTCAAAATTTTAATTATAGTGTTTAAAAGCTTTTAAAGTTAGAATCATGGTTCCGAAATTTATTTTTATGAAATTATAGTACATTCTGAAATTATAATACAACTAAAATTATTTATTTTCAATATCTAGCCACTTGTCCTTTGAATCACGATTATTAAGTATGTATGTTACAACTTGTTACGACTTATTAATGTTAAAGTGAGTTTCAATTTATTAATCGGCCCAACTCATAGGTTAAATGGTTAAAAAATGTTAGTTCATTTTGTTGAATTGATTTGACCCGAGTCATTTAACTCACAAATTTAAGTAAGCCAAGGTGAGTGGGATACTATAAACTCACATCAACTTTTTTTTTTTTTTTTTCTTTTATGGGTTTTGATTTTTCTTGATATTTTTATTTTTATGCCATTTTCTTATTATTTTAATTTGTTGTTATGAATTGGTATGCTTTTGAACTTGATATAACTATGTTTTTTTTTTAATTTATTATACTTTTTTTGCTTTTTTTAGTTTAAAAAATTCATGTTAAATTGTAAGTCAATTTAAATAATCCACCTATTCCTAATGGATTAAGATAGGTTAAATTGATTTATTTATTTAACAATTTGTGATGAATCATTTAAATAAATTAAAATTGTTTCACTTTAATTAATCCAATTATTTTTTTAATTATTCTCATAATCACTTTTATTTATTTTTATCGCCACTATTATAATGTTATCATCGTTGTCACAATTGTTATGTTGTCATTTACATATTATTATCATTATTATCTTTTATCGTTATTATTATTATTATTATTATCAATATTATTACTATAAATCATTATAACCATTGTTGTTTTTATTAAAAATAGATATATCCTGATTTTAATACTTAACATTAAGATAAATTAAATGTGATAGTTGTTTGAAGTACCATAAAAAATTACTTGATCATATTATAAGTTATGATATAAGATTTATAACAATATTTAAAATAAAAAATATTTATGATCTCTATTATTTTAATTATTATCGTCATAATTTTTTTATCACCATTATATTTATAGTCATGATGATAATAACAATAAAAATTTAATTAAAATAAAGACAAATTAAATATGATTAATTAAACCTAATTTAATCTTATAAATTAACTTAAGAAAGGAAACATTGTTTAAGTTTTATGAAAATTATTTTTATCATCATTCTTAAAATTTAAACTTAATCTTAATTCAATCCCAAAAATTTAATTTATTAAACGAAAATTTAAGTCTATTATTTTAATCAACACAGTTTTTTTATATGAAAAATTAAATCTCAAACTTAAAATTTAAAAAATTAAAATATTTACAAATAATTTAATAATAATCTGATAATGAGTAACTAAAAAAAGTAAATTCAACCTTAAAAAACACAACATAAAATTCATTTTTCACTTATAATCACTAATTTTTTTTATCATATCACAAATCTCAAACAATATTCGAACGCATATAGACAACCTACGCTGCCTCCAGGACTGACACACTTAAAACTACCATCACCATGACTTTATCAACTCCACTTTATCGCCATTATATTTGCTGCAATAATCAGTATTTGTAAAAATTATTTTTTTATTTAATTTGGACGTATTTCCACCCAAGAAAAGGATAATTTTAAAACCTATTTAAAAATTCGCAAAAAAAAAAAAAATCAGAACCTAGTTAATAATTTAACCTTTTTTAAATTATATTTGTTTTACATACTTTTAAAATAATTTTTGTTTATAACCAAAACTAACGCAATCTAAATTGAATTGAAAAATTAGACTGCAATATCATCAAGTGATATAGACGGTGCACGTTTTATTTTCTTTAAATAATGTCTCAATTTTTTCACAAGAGTTAGTCTCGTTACGATATGACTTAAATAAAACAACTTTTTAATTCTCTTATTTTTAACACCATTCCGTTTTATTTATTTTTTTCATCTTTTTTATTAACTAGTATTCTAGTTCTAGTATTATACAAGATACACGTTTATTTTATATATAATTAAAATTACAATAAAAAATATTTTTAAATAAATAAATATTTTGAATATATAAATTATACTTTAGATTTATAATAAAAAATATAAATTATGATATAAAGTTTTTTTGAACTATTATCTGTTTAAAAAGATATTGAAATTTAACTTAGAAATAAAGATAAAAGAAATAAAAAAAAAGAATAATTTGATATAATATTTAGAGAGAAATGTTTTTACTAATTATAGTATAATTTGTAAATTATGAAATGTGCTTTAAAAAGACTTAAAGAGAAAGAATATTGAAAATATGCAATGGAAAGAAAAAGAAGAGTGAGTTGTATTGTATATTAAAATTTAAAGTATAAAAAATATGAAATTAATAATTTAGAATAAAAATTGAGATAGAACAACAACGATGAATAAAAAATAATGACTCCCCCGTTTTAGTTCAATTTGTCACCCCAAAGGCGTGCGTTTTGGCGTAATGCACGGACGTCGGAAAGCATGCTTCTCGAATTATAGTGACAGCAGGTGGGGTGCAGCTATAATCTATTAGGCATCGAAAAAATGTGATATAAAATATATTTTTAATTATAGATTTTCTCAGACACATTTAAATTTTATTACTAGTTATAAAATTTCATAAATTTGATTTAAAAATAAATTATTCCCGAAGTTTGGTAAAAATACAAATAGAAAACAAGTATTGAATTGGTTGCCAGCACTTGTCAAACTGAGTAGCAAATATGAAAAACGCGGTGTTGGGTAGCTTTGCAGTATTATTGATAGGTTCCTTGTTTGTTTTCAGTGGATGAGCATAGCTGAGCTGAAACATAGTTGCTTCAGTGCTTCTGGGGGTCGTGCGTCATACTTATTAGGAGCGATTTTCCTTTTCGGTACGCTTCATATTATTCACATGCTATTGGCCATTGCAGCGTGTCAACTGCGAAGCATTCAACCCCTTGCATTAGCATTAGTAGTGTGAGTGAGTGACTGCTCCACTTGCTATTAGTTAGTTATTCGTCCATTTACCATTGGTAGTGTCTAGTACTGATATATTCACATTTTTCGTCTTTCTCTTATTATTTACTATTTATTTATTCATTCGTAAATCGTTTTTCCAAAAGTGGAGGTTCGATTCTCGTGCTGGGACTCTTGAGCGGACTACAAAAACTCAACGCACTTTCCAGTACACGAAACGTCGCGTTTCCTTTTCCTGCATCAACTCATAACGCCAAAAGGTTTCTATTAGAAATTGAAAAAAAAAAAAAAAAAAGCTATTTCAACAACGTTATACGTGAGAAAAATTAAAAGAGAATATAATTTTGGCGCGTAAACTGAATATTTCACTTAAAACGTGAAACGAAATTTCGTCGAAGGAGGGAAACGATGCTTATATTCTATTTTTGGGGATTCTCTTGCATAAGGTGAAAATCTCGTGATTGGAAATGAGAATTAATGTAATTGTTGTTTCAGATACGGTTGCGTTATTTATTAGTATAATAGTATTCTTTTCCTCTTCTGAAGGGTTTCGGGTTTCGGGTTTCAGGTTGCAGAGAAAGACGAAGACGAAGACCAGAATACTGCTATCACCATCAGAGTAATAAATAGTCTCTAATTTTCTCCGTAAGTCCACGCGCTACTATGCTTACTGCACCCATAGGCACGTGATCATGTATTAGGCATTATAAAGCTTAGTATACTGGTGTATAGAGAGAGAGGTTTTAGGGGTCTTAATTAATTTTCTAGAAAGATGTGTTTTACTGTGAAATTGAAAATGATTGATTGGAATTTAGAGACCGGTGATTGCTAAACTGCGACTTTGAATTACTTTAAGGAAACGGCAAATATCAGTGGAAATTTTTACTGTTTTTTTTTTTTTTTTTGCTTCTTTTTCTTTTGGGTTGAACATGTTTTGGAATGTTAAATTCAGAAGTAGAAACACTTAGGTTTTGTTGTGATCGGTGAGGTTTTTTCTGAGAGAAATAATTAAGATGGTTGTTATGATAAACTATGAAATAGTAGTGAGGCATATTAGGTGATGACGGTGCCATCTCTCTTGCGACAGTTTGCTGAAGCATGAGTTTCTCCAAGGGTTCTACTGGCAGCCAGTCGCCGCGAGATATAGAGGCTGGGTCTCCCACTAGCTACTCCGCTGATTTTGATGATGGAGATTTTTCTGCTGATCCATTTGATGTTGCCAGAACAAAAAATGCTCCGGTTCAACGCCTCAGGCGTTGGAGGGTATGTGTCAACTCTTCTAATTCACTCGCTTGCTGTTACTATTATTGGCATATTATTTTTAATAATAATATGATTGATACTGTTTCTCTGATTTTGAATAATAAATATATGAATACCCACGGCCAAGGTTACTATTTCAATGAAGCTAGTTAAAACTGTTTGCGATCTTAGCCAGTGCAATAATCTAGTGGGTTGGGCACTTGTCGTAGCAGGCTATTGGTGCATTGTCCTGTAGGATTTTGGGTGCCATTCCCTTCTTATCTCTTCTGTATGTGTGGGTATGAGTATATATATATACAACTGGGGATCCACTTGTTCAAGCGGTATATTTTGCCAAACTTTATGTACTGACTCAAACACAGAGAGGGAGGAAGGGAGAGAAAAAGCCGCTTCCTATAATTTTAATGAATGGTCTACTGGATCTAAATTTAGAGCAGCAAAAGGGGAATGAATCCTCTTATGCCCTGTTTGGTAGAGAGGAAAGAAATAGAGTTGATGAAAATAAAAAATGGATGAATAGAAATAAATGAGAAATAAAGTAGAAATGAAAAGTGTTTAGTTGAAGAGAAATAGAAGAGATGAGGAGAGAAATAGAGAGATGAATGAAAATAAATGAAAAATAGTACAGTGGGTCTCAATTTCATCCCTACCAAATAGATGATTGGTGTGTTAGGGTCATGTGAAGAGAGACAAAGACATGTGAAAATATGGTCACAACTGGGGTGTTGTTTAGGGTCCCTTCAACTCACATGAGAAGATCCATTCCCCAAATGAAGTGAAAGAGCTGGGGGCTAGGGGGATACTGGATAGAAGGTATGGTTTCAAGGAGACATCGTTTGAAAAGATAGTAGATAATCAAAATGGCTCAGAAGATACAAAAGTTCAAGTACTGACTGATTGGCAATAGCAATATAAATTTGAATTTTGTTTCATTTAAAGGTCTATGTGGAAGAAGTGGAAATCTCTTCCTTGTTAATGCAAGATTTTAGCATTCATGCAGCTATCTGTATTCATTGACGCAAATATTTGAACTTACACCAGTTTAACAATAGTACTCATCTGTTGTCAAACCTATGTAGCTTTTCTTCTGTGGGCTATAGGACAAGTTTATACAACCTGTTTCTTATGAATTTACCATTGAGTAAGAGGTCCAAAATTATAGTTTTAAATTAAAGAATGACACTAAACAAGGATCTTTTTCTTTTTGTTTATTTAATATATATGCATTTTTAATTCAAAATCAACAAAACGCGGGAACAAGGACCTTTCTCCACAAAACATGAAGGAGAGGACTGATAAAAATATACAAATACTATTATTAGAAAGATAAGGAGTGGAATGAAGTTTTGTTGCCAAAGACTCAATGTTTCTAACAACAAATCTACAAATTCCAATTTGCACAGTTTGTGGGATCTTCAGTACTGTTTCAAACACCTTGTGAATCTCTTCCAAAACATTGAACTCCAAAGGATTGGATTCGTGGCACTTTGTTTACTACCATTGTGTATGAAAATTGGATCAGACAATCATAGAAAGTATTACTTTGAATACCTTTCTATACTTGCAAATAACATATTTGAGGTGTTGTCAGGACTACCAGCAGCAGTCCAGGATACTTACTATCTACAGACAGCAGCATAAAAAAGCTGAGTTTTTAATCTTTCTAGAGAAGCTTGCTAGTGAGGGGTTAACCCCACCTCATAAGTTTGGGAAAAGTATTTAAGATGCAGAAGGGCCAGCTTTGAGCCTTCGATTTGTGCACTAACTCCAGCTATGCTCGGTAGCAGAGAATGTTTTGATTGAAGATTGTGTTGCATCCATTTCAAATTTTATCGACAACCATTGATGTGTGTAGGGAAGCAAAGAGGGAGGACATATTCCTGTAATTATTTTATCAGAGTTGTGGTTGAAAATGAATTGGATCCCTTGTTTGCTGACGCTAGATAGTGAGGAGAATTCATCAATTAGGAAGCTACAGTGAGATCAGTCCACATGTTTCTTGTAAAGGTCATTGAAGGATAATGTGCTTATGTTTTTACTGTGAGATCCAGTTTCTGAAATTTTGGTTTAATCTACTTTGATCTGAAGTGCCTTCCTTGTCTTTTCAAGATTCTAATTTTTTTCTTGGGTGTAAGGCTTGAAGACTTGGATTGGATTCAGGGATTTGAGATTCAGTTATGGTTATTAAATTTGGACTCTAAAAGACTAATATGGATTGCTAGGTTTCAATATTGGTGCCCATTACAAAATATAGATGGATAAGTATAGTTTTTAATGGGACAAAAAGTAAGGAAATATTTAATGTAATATTTAAATGTTAAGAGGATTGACGCCATTAGCAGTTGCAAATAATGCAAGAATGGAATTGGAGACTAGAATATTAGAGAGTGATATGAGCATTTGCAGGGAAGACAGATAGAATAAAGCACTAAACTTGACTATCAACTCTTCTACGTCAAGTCTCAATTCATCTGACATTTGAAATTTTCCTATATTACTGGAAGGAAAGAAATCATTCAATTACTAGAAATGTTTAATATTCTGACATGGGAAAAAAGTTAAGTTTGTGACAAGAAATTGAGTACTACTACAGTTCTGGTAGTTTGTTCCTTGTAGACACTTAATGATTGACTTTTTCTTGCTGGTTTAAAGATTAAAGACATTATATTTATGGTGACTCTTCTGAAGTTGCAGTTATTCTCCTACAAAGATAAACCTCTGTTTCCAAAACTGGCTGAAGACAAGATACAGAGCATTTCTTGCATCAGGGACTTGAAGCCACCTTTAATTATTATTTCTGCAGTATCCCAGTCCCATGTTACAATTATTGTGTTAACATCAATTGCTACTTGTGTTTGACTATTTTGACATATTATGCATTTAATTTTGATATTTGGGAGACAATGCTTTGTTCAATGACCACACAAATAATTCCTTTTGTGTTTCAGCAAGCAGCACTTGTGCTCAATGCTTCTCGTCGATTTCGTTACACCTTGGACTTGAAGAAAGAGGAAGAGCAGAAGCGAGTATTAAGAATTGTTATAGTGCATACACGGGCCATTCAAGTTCTGTTCTTCAGTTGACTTTCTTTATTATTGCTCATGTTTCATGTGTTAAGTGAACTAATTAATTAATTTACTCTATTAGGCTGCATATCGATTCAAGGCAGCTGGGCAAATGAATGGTGAGTCGTTTGATTGTTCTCACTGTTATGTGTATAACTTATACTAGTAATTCACAGTAGTTTTCCTATTTTTAACTTACCCATCTCCTAATTTGTTAGAAATGCCTTTGTTGTAACTAGATTTTTATTCTTGTTCTGCAATTTGTAAAATTTACTCTCTTAATTTTTTTTTGCTTATCTTGTATATCTTTTTCTTTGATTTTTATTCTGCTAATCTGCATGAGTTCAGTGCTTTGGTCTGTTTGGCTATGCAGTTTGTCAGTTCTAGTAGGTGTTGAACATAATTGATTAGTGTTTATTGTACTTTTGTACCATTTTTGCACATAAAGAAAGGGTGTTTTAGTTACTGCTACACTATCACCTGATTAGCTGCATGTTGGTCTGGAAAAAGTCTGAAATTATATATGACTGATCTGCCTTGATAAGCTGTGTTAATGTTAATGACCTAATATTCATGTTAGTTGCTGCATATTTGTCTGGAAAACCTGTAGCTTAGAAGTCATGTATTATAATTGTTTTCACATAGCAGATTTTTATTGATATCTGTTCCAAGATTTGTGCCTGACATTGTTCAATGTGAACCAATTATCCTTTTAGTACATCAACTTCCTTTAACATTTCAATTGTAATTTTACAATTTGTTCATTCCCTTTTATATAGTTTTTTTTTACTAAATATTTTACAATGATAGAAGGTTTGTAGTATTATCTTTAAGTCTAAAGTGTTTCCAGGATATATCCAATTTCCGTTTGTGATTATCTTTCTAATGCTAGAGGCCTACGGTCTTGGGCACCATTCTCATTTGGGGATTCTACTGCTATCCTTTTTAACAGTGATAAAAGGTGTTTGTAGTATCATCTTAATTCTATACATAAGCCTTAGTTGAAAATGCTTTGGCGTGCTGATGCTTGGGGCTCCCTAGATCTTTATTAAATAAGTTTTTCAGTGAGTTAGCCTGGTATATTAAAAGCATAGACGCTTTTTTTTTTCAATACAATGCTCAGTGCTTTTAACTGTTGGGATTAGGAACTATAAAATCTCCTTCAAGCTCTGCTGGAGAATTTCCAATTGGACAAGAACAACTTTCTTCAATTGCAAGGGACCGTGACCCTGCTGCTCTGCAGGAAAATGGAGGGGTAAGTGTGCTGAGAATAATTTTGTTAAATCTGTAATTGTATCTATTAGTGTTGTAATATTCATGTGATTCTTTTGAATCACTCTATAAGGTTGTAGGGTTATCACATTTGTTGAATACCAATTTAGAGAGAGGGATTCAAGGTGATGATGCTGACTTGGTAAAACGGAGGATTGCATTTGGCTCCAACAACTACCCCCAAAAGAGCGGGAGAAGTTTTTTGGTAAATTTTGGTGCACATTAATCATTTGATAATTCTCTTTTTATTGGAGGGTTATTGTACTGATATCTTTGTTTTTGTTGCCTTCCTTAGATGTTTATGTGGGATGCTTGCAAGGATCTGACCTTGATTATTTTAATGGTAGCTGCAATGGCTTCATTAGCACTGGGGATAAAGTCTGAGGTGAGATTGGTTGAGAAAGTTATAATGCAAAGAAAATCCTGTCAGGAGTCTGTCTTTTTACTTAGTGGAGACAGTGGACTTGTCTTATTCCAAACATGCACTTTTTTTTAATAAAAATGCATAAAAATATTAACGTCTTGAACCTGCACTGGTCTTTAATTACTGTACTTTTCCCTGCTCACTAAGTCCACACACAAAAAATAATCCTCCAACTGTGTGCTGTCCTATTGCCCATTTCCTTGCAATTCTTCCTTATTGGTATTCTTGGATAATGTCAGTTGCACGCTAGACAGTTTCCTTTCCTTTTGTTTAATCCCTATATTGATCTCTAGTGTACAAAACCTTCAGTTAGATTAGTAGCTCTCAGACTAGTATCATGATATCATCTATATACCAGCTACCAGCACATATATGTAACTATATGCATGTGCTTTTTATTTGGCTAATGGAGTGGTAACTGGGAACATTTGCTAGTGCAAAAATTTACTCGTATTTAATAGGTCCGGAGTCTTTTTTGAGTTGCAGTCTACAGTTAAAAATCAGTAACTTAAACAAAATAGACCATCCACTCTATTACTCAACAAACTAAGTAACCCAATCAGCCTTGATGCTGTTATGTGATTTATAGTGTGTTTGGTTTTGACTTTTGATTATTTTTAGAGATTTTTTTTTTCTTTTCAAAAGTTCTCTCAAAGACTTAATTACAAGCTGTTTTGAACACTAAAGAAGGTAATCCAAACACACATTTATTAGGCTCTTGTAATATGTTGCAGGGTTCAAAATTGCTTGTGTTTGATGGTGTTGGACTGTATAGATATTATCTGATATTTCTATTTTCTATAACAAAGTCTGCTGATGGTTATGAAAGCTAGATGGTTTAAATTCATGCTTCCCTATTGACAATTTTCATTCACTGTTAGTCATAGGGGTGAGGGAATTAATTTTTGGTTGGTATCAGGTGTATAAAAAAAGTATTCAGAATTTTTAGTAGCCCATGCAAGTGGTGGATTTTTGAGCTTGGTGTCACTGGCTTGGGTTTGGTGTCTTGATGAATGTTTAATTTGATTCAAAGCCTTGCATATTATTTGAATCCGTCCTATCCTATCTGAATGTAAAACTTTGGATTTGTCAGCTTTTGGAGGTTATTTTTTACTTTTGAGCATAATTTGGTGCTAATAAGTTCCAAGTGAATTGTAAGGTATTGGTAGAGCTTCAAGACTTGATCACCAGATTTTCATGATTAATGTAAAAGTTGCATGCTTTTGACAGTTATCTTGTACTGTCAATGAATTCATTTGACCGTTGGTGTTTGTTCCTTTGTATTCATAGTTCATCCCTTCATAATCTGGGATTAGGATTATGTGTTTGTTAATGTTAAGAATTAGGTTCATCCAGTTCAGAATAAATTCTGTTTCAGGGTATTCAGGAAGGATGGTATGACGGGGGAAGCATTGCTTTTGCAGTTATTCTTGTCATTCTTGTTACAGGTATTAATATTGTTGTTACAAAGTTGATGATGCATTAAAGCATTTAATTACATGTTTTAAGATTCTGCTTCTAAATTTGCTATTTGATATAAAATGCATTTGGTGTAAACACAAGTCCATTATCAACTTTGTCATTTATTATGGACGTTATAATTATAATTATACATCTAATAATAATCTCCTTTAATGGGCACCCTCTTTTGTTTCTCCCCTTCTTTCATAGCCATAAGTGATTATAAGCAGTCTCTTCAGTTTCAAGACCTAAATGAACACAAGAGAAACATACATTTGGAGGTTTGTTTTTTTGGCTTAGCCATACTTTTATTATTATTATTAGGCTCAATATCTTTTTGGTCCGTATAAAATAGAGTGTTTTTTATTTTAGTTTTTAAAGATTTTTTTTGGTTTTAGTCCTTTAATGATTAAAATATTGTGGTTTTAGTTTCTATTTTCAAGTAACAACGTTAATTGATGTTATATCAACGATTTTGACAGTCTAATAACTTATCATGTCTTTAAAAAGTCTGATAGGGAAATCACATGTAGTTTTTTCAATAAATTGTGTTTTTAAATATTTATCTATTCAAAGTAGTTAATGAATAATTTAATAACACAATTTGACAAAAAAATACATGCGACTATCTTATCAAGTTTCTTGATGATGTGACAAGTTAATGGATTGTCAACATCGTTGTTATGCCATCGTTTAATTATATTTCTTAAAATAGGAACTAAAACAAAAAAAATCTTTAAAGGACTAAAATCAAAACAATTTTTTTTAAAGGATTAAAATAAAAAAATTCTATTTTTCAGGGATCAAAATGTTATTTAAGTCTTATTATTATTATCATATTTCTTTAACTTAATGTTTCAATTTTTGCTTGAGAAGGTTATTCGAGATGGTAGAAGAGTTGGGATCTCCATATATGATGTTGTTGTTGGTGATGTTATACCCCTTAACATTGGTAACCAGGTATGTCTTTTGTCATTTTTGCATATCATACCTAATGGTTGCATTTCTTGTTATTTAGTTTGTAACTGACCTTTTCTAGGTCCCTGCTGATGGAGTTTTGATCACCGGTCACTCTCTTGCAATTGATGAATCAAGTATGACTGGGGAGAGCAAGATTGTAAGTGTTTATTTCTATCTTGCGCAGAATAAGGTTAATTACTGCTTTCTTTTCCCAAGTCAAGTGGATAATAACTTTACTTTTGCAGGTTGAAAAAAATTCCAATGATCCTTTTCTGATTTCTGGATGTAAAGTTGCAGATGGCAGTGGAACTATGCTGGTAAATTTTGGACTTTCATATTCCCTTCTATTTTTTGTAATCATCCTGTCTTGATTTTATTTACAAAACTAAGTTTTCAAATGGTTTGATGTAATTAATAACCTATAAGTGGACCTTAATCCTTGTAGCTTAGATGGGAATTGTCCCAAGGGCCAAAAAAACATGTAAAACACCATTTTGGTCTTTGTAAGATTTGAGGTGGACCATACTAGTCTGTGAAAGATGAAAATCAACATTTTTGTCCTTGTAAGAGGAAAAAAATTGATCAATTTAGTCCTTCCTTTGGCATCAATTTAATTTCTAAAAAGAACTAAATTGGTTGACATTTTCTGCTTTTAGGGATTGATGTTAATAACTTCAAATCTTTCAGAAACTAAAATTGTGTTTTACTAAAACTGTGCACTTACAGGGAAGCTTTTCCTCTTTTGAACTATTAGGAAATTGCTCTGTTTCTGGGTGTTTTACCAAGAATCTATAAGGAAATCTTTCAGAAACTAAAATGGTGTTTTACTAAAACTGTGCACTCACAGGGAAGTTTTTCCTATTTGGATCTATACAGAAATTGCTCATTTTTTCTGGAAAGGTCACTCTGAAATGATGTCAATTATTCATCTAGTTGCTGTTCAGGAAGGGATTTTATTCCCTGTTTGATTTTTGAAACAACTGAGGCAGATAGAAATTAGAGTGGTGAAATATAGATTAAATTGTACTGAACTTTTTGCAATAATTCAATATATTAAATTGATTGTATTTATTCTTTTTTAGTTTTAGTTCACCTGTCTTATTGATTATACATTTTTTTCTGATGTTTCTTGTTGTTTGTTGCTTTCCTTCCTTAGGTAACGGCTGTTGGTATTAATACTGAATGGGGGCTTCTAATGGCTAGCATTTCAGAAGACAATGGTGAAGAAACTCCTTTGCAGGTCCCCTTTTTACATGCAGTTTGTTTTTTAGTTCCTTCTTCTAATAGTAAGTTTACCTATATAAAGTTCTCAATATAGGTACGCTTAAATGGTCTCGCTACCTTAATTGGTATTGTTGGACTCTCTGTGGCTGTTGTTGTTCTGATGGTGCTGCTGGCCAGGTTTCTATCTGTTTCTTTCTATGATTTAATTGTATTTTAGCTTAAATTGCAAATCTTTAACTCTGACCCTTTATCAAATAGACCCATGTGATGTTTTCTTTGTAGTTAACATCCCTTGGGATTTCAGTTCTGTCAATTAACCTGCTTAAAATTTTAAACATATGGCTTATTCTCTACTAACTCATTTGGTTAACTGTCTAAATTGAAAGCAAGGGCAATTTGCCTTCAGTTAATTGTTGAAATTAAAATTGGTTATTTGCCATATATTGAAAATTTGAGCATGTTACTTGTCAACCGTGAAATCACAGGTCAATTTGCCAAATGGTCAAAGTTGAAGTGGATAATTTGCAATTTAACCTGTTTATTTATTTTTACATGTCTCTGAAATGGCAACCTATAATTACAGATATTTCTCTGGGCATACTAAAAACCCAGATGGAAGTGTTCAATTTATAGCGGGCAAGACTAAAGTTGGTGATGCTATTGATGGAGTAATTAAGATATTCACTGTTGCGGTATGTGCATTGAAAAGTACTAGACTACCTGAACGTATATGATCCATTTACAGATAAATATTCATAAACATTCACAGGCTTTAACGTTAACAAGTATGAGGTGATTGTAATTTGTTGAATGTGCAGGTCACCATTGTAGTGGTTGCAGTGCCTGAAGGGCTTCCTTTAGCAGTTACCTTAACGTAAGTTTGATAATTTTTATCTAGATTTGACCTAATCTTGATGGATATGTGGAAACATTAACATTGGTTCTACTGCACTTTATGTATAACAATATCATTGTCCTTGTACTTTAATATGATTTATAGATTTGATCCTTGATTATTTTAACGGTGTCCCCAATATTGGTCCAATGTAGATTTTCTGCTATTTAATCTGCCATTGTAGCTGATCTCACCTAGTGGGATAAGACTTTGTTGTTGTTGTATCATTATATGATGCCACCATTATCTCTATTCTTCCATTTTAGATTGTCATTATGCTCTTTCATATCTATGACATTGTTACTCTGTCTCATGTTTTTTTTTTTAAATAAATCTTATTTCTCTTTACTAACACACTGTTTCCCATCAACAATTATATAGACTTGCCTACTCAATGAAAAAAATGATGGCAGATAAAGCATTGGTATGCCAATTTTTTGTTTGTGCTATTGGATTTTGGCATATTTATTTGAGAAATCCTCTTTAATATAACCCATTGAATTGCAGGTGAGGAGGCTCTCTGCCTGTGAGACAATGGGGTCAGCCACCACCATTTGCAGTGATAAGACTGGAACATTGACTACGAATCAGGTTAGTTGTGATTCAGTATTTAAACCCTATTTATAATATGGTAACTTACACATGTTGGAGAGCACTTGTTGCACATATTTTAATTCTATTGTGGCAAATGTGCTTCCCAAGTTCTCCAGCTTATGTTAAGTAGGAAACATATGAACTTGTAAGATTAGGGGTCAAGAATTTCAATTAACCTGTTAACGTGATATCTTATTAAACTAACAAATAGGCACTGGGTCATGGTCTGAGGGTTGATCAGTAGCTATTTATTTTGGGTGAATATTTTTAAGAAGTAGTTTATTTCTGTTGGCATTGATGAAGATAATAATGTTTCCAGCAAGTTTTAATTTCACCTAAATTCTGACATAGATGACTGTGGTTGAGGCTTGCATTGGTGGGAAGAAGATTGCTCCTCCTCATGATAAATCACAGTTCTCTTCTATGCTCTGTTCTTTGCTGATTGAAGGTGTTGCACTGAACACTACTGGAAGTGTTTATGTTGCCAAGGTATGACAGAAATGTTTTACTTTGCTCAGTTTTCCCCCTATAATCATAATTGACTGGTTAAACTAAATGAATAATTCTATTCATAACAGGATGGTGATGATGGAGTTTCTGGATCACCAACAGAAAAGGCAATATTAGAGTGGGGAATTCGGGTCTGTTTTGAAACTTAAAATTGGAACTTCATTTTATGAGCTTTGTGCAATTAGAACTGGTTATAACTGTTAGATCAAATTTCAGCTTGGGATGAATTTTGACACTGCCAGATCAGAATCATCAATTATTCATGTATTCCCATTCAATTCAGACAAAAAGCGAGGAGGAGTTGCAGTAAAAACGGTAATACCTTGTTGTCATTTTAATTCAAATATGTAATTTTTTGCTTCTGTTCTAAACGGATGTTACTAGAGAACTAATATTATATGATGGTGTACTATATCTTGTTTGTCATCCATTCCAGACCACTTGCTAATAATTTTATACTTTTCCGCAGTCTGACTCTAAAATCCATATACATTGGAAAGGTGCTGCTGAGATAGTCCTAGCTTGTTGTACAGGATATTTTGATGCTAATTATCAGTTGGTGGAGATGGATGAAGAGAAGGTTTGAGGAAATAGTTAAATATTTAGATCAATAGTTTAAGCAAAGGCATCGGTTTTTCTTCTGAATAAAATTTTTCCTGTTTGGAAACCGTATCTGATTATATCTTATAAGAATTTTTTGCCAAGTTATCCTATTAAGTCTCCTCTTTTCTCTATCTTTTATCATTACATACACTCTGGAAACAAAAGCAAATGCAAGTATTACATGAAATGTTGGATGACATTTAATTCTTGTTTTTGACTGATTTTGATAATGTTCTCTTAAGTGAAATTTTCCTGGCTCGCAGATGTCAGATTTTAAAAAAGATATTGAAGATATGGCTGCTGATAGTCTACGTTGTGTTGCGATTGCATATAGATCATACGAAAAGGAGAACATTCCAACAAGCGAAGAAGAACTTGCCCATTGGTCATTACCAGAGGATGATCTTGTTTTATTGGCTATTGTTGGCCTGAAGGTAATATTTCCTTTAGAAATTAGATTGTCATGGACTTGGGAACCCATGAATGATGACAAACAGAACAAAAGAAAGAAAGAATAGAAAGGAGCTGTTATTGATATATGAAACGTAATGAAAAAGGAGGAATTTCGTTCCTAGGGTTTCCCCTTGGACAATAGAGCCAATGCTCAGTTCACAAATGTTCTCTTCTCAAAATGATCCCTCTCCCTCTACATCCTCCTATCTATTTTTCTAACTAACTGCTGTAACTGTCAACACTAGCTATTTTGCTTGTCCTCCCTTTATTCTTCCAACATAATACATTGTCATCTTTGTTATGTCACCGGTATTTAAACATCCTGATTGTATTCTTGTTTTATATGATATCACTCACTTTTTTTTTCTTTTTTATTAGTTTTATGTTGAATCTTGTTAGCACTATTATTTATAACTTTCCCATTTGTCATTGTTTTTCTGGTACGTTGTCTATGGAGTCTAATAATTCTTAAAAGGGCCTACACTTTGTTGCATGATTTCCACATGTTAATTTCTATCATTCCAGTATGTTCTTACTATTTGCCTTATGCCAATCCTGCATTGAAATGCAGGATCCTTGTCGACCTGGTGTCAAAGATGCAGTGCAGCTATGCCAAAAGGCTGGAGTTGAGGTATTAATACATGCTCTTGATTTTGAAAATCATTTTGTTCCATTAAGAGACTTAGGTCATTGAGACAATTATAAATTGTTATAGTACTCTATTTGTACTGCTAAGTGGTCAAGGTCTCATCCATTGATGACTTTTATTGAGATATGTGTATATTTTTAAAAAAACACAAAGATTTATATTCAAAAAAATTCTTTCCTCAAGATAAAATAAATTCTGAGAAACCTATGGAGTTTTTCCAAAAATAATCTATTTTAAAGGGGCATTTGTAAGAGCTTATTTCAGTAAGCTTCATGGAGAAACCTATAAAAATAAGCTCTTTTTAGCAAGCTTCACCGTCAAGCTGATGAATAAGCTCTCATTTGATAAGATTTTATTGAATAAGTGCTTATTTAAGCTATTTACCCCCAACATGTCCTAAATTCAATGTCATTAACTCTCTCTTCCTTTCGTCAAAGCTGCTTCTTCCAAGTCTTAAGAAAATTGAAACCCCAAACTGTTTCACTAGAGGATAGTCAAGTCACCGTCACCATGGCTTATGGGGTTTTGCATGCTCCTCTTGAGGCTTCTATTATTGGGCAAGGCTCTCTTTGTTTGTCACAAAGTAACAATAAGAGCTAGTAAGCATCATATATGTTATAATCTTCTATAGTCTTTGTCTGACATGCTCATCAAGAATATAAGATACAGAAACCACCAATGAACCAGCTAGGATTCCTTATATGAAGGAACCTTGGGTGACATATTGGCCTTAGCTTGCGCTACATGCTGTAGGGAAATACAAGATTCTGACTTAGGCATTATCTGATTATTTATCTCAGGTGTTATATTAACCTTCTTACTGTTACTTTTCAATTGGGCCCCTTCTCCCGGACCATCACTGGTTATTGTAATCACCTATCTAATAATGTCTTTAATTTGACAATCCAAGTTTTAATTTTGTAACACCACAGATATGCTAATAGTGAACACCCAACCCAATCCCGAGTACAATTCCCTGTTTGTTTTTTCTGGATCCTGAGCAGATTGCTGGTGAAAGCTGCTGAAATCCAGCAGCGTAAGTAGGTTCTGACAGCGCTGATGGAGACATACTGTTTCCATTGCAACAATGGTTTTATGATTTTATCATGCTGTATTCCAGTTATATATCTATGAGTTTTTTATATGGAACAGGAGGTATAAAATTGCTTTTGATAGCATCTCTGGTGAAGATAAGATGTAGTGATCTTATTTTTCTTCCTGATATATATTTATCTAAATTTATTTTATTAAAAAGAATTTTATAACATAAAAACTACAATTTATTAAATCTTTGCTTGTATTGCAACTGTTCTTATTAATGATGGGACATTTAACTACATTATAATGTAGCTTTACTACACTACAACTGTTTATTGTATTTAGGTAGTTACATAGCTAAGCTATTGTGCTCTTGCTACAAAAGGGTTGAAAAAAAAGAATCAACTAAGCTGATGAGACTTGGTGATTACGTTTCTTGGAGAGGGTAAATCTTGAGAACTGGAGGGGTTTAACACACTAATTATTAGATGTAAAAGAATCGATTTATGATACTAGTGAGTACCTTATGGTACCATTTATGTGAATTGCTTTGTTCAATATTTGAAAGCATGTCATTGCTTTTGATATGATGAAAATGTAATGGCCAATTTTTCTATTATTGGTTCATTTGATCTTCAATATCCTACAAAATGAGCACTGTTTAGGTTAAGAAAGGCAGTATGTAAGGCATGTGCAGTTTTCTACTTATTAAAAGTACTAATTTGCTTGGTTTGGATTTTTAATCCCAGATAAAAATGGTCACTGGTGACAATGTTAAAACTGCAAAAGCAATTGCTATGGAATGTGGAATACTTGGTTTAAATTCTGATGCTACAGAGCCGATCGTCATTGAAGGAAAAAGATTTCGTGCCTTAACAGATGAAGGGAGAGCAGAAATTGTTGAAAGGATATTGGTATAATCCAACAACTATAGCAGCCTTAGTGATGTAATGTTACTGCTTGGCCAATGAGATTAAGTGTCTATGCTAATAGGTTATGGGACGGTCATCTCCTAATGACAAGCTTTTGCTCGTGCAAGCATTGAGGAGGAAGGAGCATGTTGTGGCTGTAACTGGAGATGGAACAAATGATGCTCCTGCACTACATGAGGTTTGCAAGGCATTTCTTATGTTTTTGGGGCATATGCTTTTTATTTTTGTCTTAGATACATGTTATGATGATGACAGTAATTATAATGATACAATAGGTGAGTATAACTGATGCAAACATTGTTATTGCTATATTAATTTTATATTCTATTAGAATCTATTGTTCGGACACATTTTTTGGTTCAAAGTATGTGAACTAGTTTTTGTTTTCATTGTTGTTTGTAACTCTATTTTTGGAGTTTAGGCCGATATTGGTCTTGCAATGGGTATCCAAGGTACAGAAGTTGCTAAAGAGAGCTCTGATATCATCATTTTGGATGACAATTTTTCTTCAGTTGTGAAGGTTAGTCCTCATTTCTTATTTGGGAGATTTTGAACTGTACTCAAACGATGCATGTTTAATGTCTACCTCTTGAAGGACCATTTCTGGCAATACTAATAATGCAAAATTATAATTTTTTGAATACTTTTGTGAGAGGTTTATATGGAATTAAGGTGCATCCCTTAGCCTCAGATATTACTTCATTTAAGCTGATTAACAATTGATGTTTGAAGCATAAGTGGTACAACCTTTCAATTTCTTTTGGCAATTCAGGTTGTCAAATGGGGGCGGTCTGTATATGCAAATATTCAGAAATTTATCCAGTTTCAGCTAACAGTCAATATGGCAGCACTTGCTATAAATGTTGTTGCTGCATTTTCCACTGGTGATATCCCACTAAATACAGTACAGGTTTGCTTTCTGTTTGTCTCTCATTGGTTTGTGCTCCCTCATTTATTCAGAAGGCTATCCTTATGAACCCTACCTTCATTAATTTCTCAACAGCTTCTCTGGGTAAATCTTATCATGGATACTCTTGGAGCATTAGCCTTGGCAACTGAACCACCAACTGATTCCCTGATGGATCAACGTCCAATGGGTCGAAGGTCTTTTTTTTATTCTGCATTTTTTTAAAGAAAGAAAGAAAATTAAAGAGAGAAGAATAATGTACAAGATCAAAGTTATACATCCTTCACAAAAATACCAAAACCGCAGGGTACAATTGAAGTGAGTAATAGTAACACATTGATGCAGTAAAAGGCTTTGCGAATCACTCTGAAATATCAGCAGTCAAAAGCTATAAAGATGCTACCGAATGCTGAGTTTGTTATGCTTGCATGGGTTTTATATAATGCACTTGTGTACGATGGACCTGCTGTTGAAGCTCCATTACCAGAACATCAGTTTTATTTTATTTTTTTATGGTTTTCGTGTTATGAAAATTGACAGTATATTTTTTGCTGTACAGAGAACCTCTTGTATCAAATATTATGTGGAGGAATCTGCTGATACAGGTGAATTCTGTTTCTCATTTAGTAGCACCCTTGCTGTCATTGAAGCTGGCAGGGATTTTATTTTGATGTGGACCAAGCCACAAGAAACTAACTAATGAATGTTAAAAATATAATTCATTGCTTATGCCATATTATTTCTGCTGTCACTAAATTATCAATAATGGTTGGAACCTTTCAGGCAATGTACCAAGTGTCTGTCTTGCTTATACTTAATTTCCAAGGTGTGAACTTACTGAGTTTGAGGGACGAGCCTAACCGCCCTGCAACCAAAGTGAAGAACTCTCTGATATTCAATGCATTTGTTCTTTGTCAAGTAAGTCCTTAAAGTTGCCAATTAATGGGAAATTACAATCTCTATGCTTCAGTGGCAAGTCACTACATTTCATATTTTAGTTTCTGTTTTCTTTTTGGTGGGGGTGGGGGAGATGATAATATTGGTGAAACGAAGACTTGTCCATCTATTTGTTAATTTAGGGCTTTTCATTAGATTAAAATCTGTAGAAATACTTATAACCTGTGTAAACATGTTAGTTACAGATATTTTAAAAAATTTATATAGAATAGTTGCCGTACAAACCAAATTATAAAACAAAGGATGTTATTATGTCTTTTTAAAGATGAAAATTATCGTCTGTAATTCCTATTATAGTTTTAATTGAGCTTTTCCTTTTACAATCTTCATTATTCTCAAATGGCTTTAGGTGTGTTATGGTGTATAACACTCAATAGGTCTAGAATTGTTGAAAGGGTGTAGAGTTCATAATATAAGAAATTGTTTAAAGTTCAGTTGTTTGTAGTGATTTGTTTTCTGCTACTTTTTGTTTTGATTTGGAGCAAATAAACTAATCCGCTTGTAGTCTATACTAACGAACGGAGGGTCCAAAAGCAATTTTAGATTGCTTCCCTCTGCCATAGTAGACCTATCATATTATTCATATTAGTGAAGAAAAAAATATAGGATTTGGAGATTTTGTGTGGATTATAGAGCACTAAATAAGATTACAGTTCCATATAAGTTTCCTAGCTCTATGATTGACAAGCTGTTGGATGAATTGGCTAGGGGAGCAATGTTTTCTAAATTGGATTTGAGGGTTGGGTATCATCAAATAAGATTGAAGGAGGATATTCCAAGAACAGCTTTCCAGACTAACGCGGGACACAATGAGTTCCTTGTGATGCCATTTGGACTCATGAGTACTGTCTACTTTTCAATCCTTGATGAATGAAGTACTAAGACCCTACTTGTTAAGAAGTACATGAGGAAAGATAAAGAGGCATGCAAGGAATTTGGTAGGCACAATCCTATAAATACAGAGGGGAGTAGGGGAGGGAGTTAGTCAGTTGTTCATTGACATAAATGTTGTCTACCACATTTTGTTGCACTTTCTTCCATTTTCTTTCGTTTTTTCTCTTGTATCAATGTTGAATTCCTCAGTTTTCCGTTGCTGCAAGTCCTTTTGATGTAAAAAAAAAGTTATGGATTCATGCCCAATTCATTCTTCATCTTGTATTTATAGTTATTTTGGTACCCATCTTATAATTGCACTATTTTCTTTTGAATTTCATTCAGATGATGAAAAAGAAAATGTTCTTCTAAAACTGCAGGTCTTCAATGAATTTAATGCCCGAAAGCCAGATAAATTCAACATATTCAAGGGAGTCACAAGAAACTACCTCTTTATGGGGATAGTGGGAGTAACTGTTGTGCTTCAGGTTTGCAATAGATACTGATATTACAATAGAAACGGTAGGAAAATTGTTCTGATTACAATGGAAATAATAGAAAATTTAGATGTAGAATGGTAAAAGAAAAACTTCCGAGAGAATTTGTGCCTTCTATGCTCCGTTGCATTGGTGACCCCAAAACTACCCTAACGATGATACACCCCTGCACCACCCTCCGTTTCCTTCATATTCACTTCACCCTCTTGATTGATGCATCATTCTCTCCATTACCTTGCTGCAAAGTGTCCCTTCGGTTTGAGACGTGCAAAAAATTCCTCCATTTCACTTCCCAAACTGCCCTTATTCCTTCTCTCCCTTCTAGGGTATACTTTAATAGGAGGCCCATGGTGTTGATGTTGAGGCACATCAGTTAGTCATGTTAGAAGTCTTCTCTAGTCGTTTGCTTTTATTTATAACATGTTGGTAGGGCTACCATAAACTTTGTTACTGTTTTTCAGATTGTCATCATTGAATTCCTTGGAAAGTTCACTAAAACAGTCAAGCTTAATTGGAAGCAGTGGCTCATTTCTGTTATTATAGCATTTATCAGGTCAGTTGATGATCACACGTACTCGAATGCATATATATCTGGCGCTTTGTATGCTATTTTCTTCTCCGATGAGTTTTTGTTGGAGATTGCGTTTGATGAAAGCTTTGGGAGGGCCTTTATTGTTTTTAATACTGTATGTATATATGTATAAATAAAAAAAGAAATATGATGCATTTATGCTAATGTAGACTAGAGTACTTGTCCTGTGCGCGCATGCTAATTGTATCTCTTCCCTTGCTCACCCTTCCCTTTCCTCATTCTCTCAGCTGGCCTCTTGCTCTGGTTGGAAAACTGATACCAGTACCAAAGGCTCAACTCAGCAACTTTTTCCGAAAATCTCTTTTACGTAGAACTTAAAGAAGCTCGGAATCTGAGGCTTCTCAACAGAATCAAATATAGACGTCTTGCGGATTCACTCTCCCGTTCCTCCCATTTATGGACAGGTTTTTCTACATTCTTCTGGTGATGGAATATAGTATACTAGTTAATTGTACAGAAATTCTACAGATTCAAACGACAGTTGGATTTATTTTATACCTAGGTTCTAACAAGGTTAGGTTTGTCACATGCGGAATTTCAGCGAGTCCTTTTTTTTATTTTATCTTTTTACCACCAGTGTACTTTCAGTTTGACAAATGCTGATTTATATTTTCGTATATTTGAAAAGTTGCAGAGATGCATGATAATTCCAATTCAGCTTCTTTCTTATCTATGTCTTTTACTTGTATTTTTAAATTTAGAAAAAAAATTAAAAAACAGTAAAAAAAATATTTTAGTAGATATATCCAATTATGAGGATGTTGGGTCTAATTAATTAAAAAGTTTAAGGAAAAATTACGATAAATTTAAAAGTAATTAGTTGACAGAAGTATGTGAACAAAGAAAAAAAATTAAGAATAACGTAATTAAAACGTAAAATTTGACGGTACAAAAATTCTGAGGTACGTTAATTTCCCAACCTCTACTAGTAGGATGCGGTGCACTGAAAATTGTCCTGCAATCTTAGGATATCTGACCATAATTTAAACTGGAATGGAATAATAAAACATGTCATATTGACGACAGCAAATTTGAATTATAGAGAGCAATCACAATGATACTCGGTAATTCCAGACAGCTAATAAGTTCAGCAAGAGATTCGTAAGACCACAACTATTGCAAGTCAACTATTACTAAGTTTAATAAAACTACATGAAAAATTAGTTCATATTTGATCAAATTATTTGTTTAAATAGATAAATATTATTTATTAAAATAGTTTAAAATGTAAAATAATAAAAATAGATATATTTACATAATATTTTTATATAAATTTTAATTTAATTTAATTTATAAAATATATTTAGGATATTTATAATTTTTATTTATAAATTAATTATT
>JAMLFT010000214.1:0-50429 GCA_026544285.1 Pachyrhizus erosus
ATATCTATTTATATTATTCATTAAAGTATATAATTATATATAATTTTATAAAATATAATAATAATAATAAATGTAAAGGATATTTTAATAAATTTTATATTATTTTATTTGTCTTGTCCATCAAACAAAATACATGATAAAAAATTGTCCAATAATTTAAACAGTTGTATTGTTTTGTTTTCTGTCTTATATTCTAGTGTGTATCAAATAGACACTAAAAAGACATATCTTCATATTTAGGAGTCTAAAAATATATTTAAACTAAATTAAAAGAAACTAACATGTCTAACTAAAACAAGTTTAAGAGATTGAGTATTTTTTAACAATCACATTGAATCTTTATTCAAACTAAAAGTTTTGTTAATTAATATTTAAATTGTGAGACTAATTTTTATATGAAAAATAATTTAAATCTAATTAATATATTTACTGTAAAATGATATTTTAACTCTATTTGACAATGTTGAAAAAAATTATATGGATAAATATATAAAAAATTAGTTTATTAAATATAATTTTATTACAAAATGATTTTAAATTATTTTTTAATAACATCATTAATAAAAAAAATTTCAAACTCATTACATAAATATACTCCAACAACATTTTTCATATCTACATGCTAAGAGATTTAAATTTTAAATGGAAATATAAGCACTTTATATGACGTCTCAAATTCAACTGATTGTAATGCCTCAAATTACACTCCATTTTAATTTAATTAATTGAAATAATGAAATAGATAAGGTCCATGACATTCAAGTATACTAAGATATTTAAGCATTTTTACTAAACTAAATGATGTTGAAAACCATTTCAAAAAGATATTCAAGCATCTATGTATGTGTATGCATAAATGTATATATATTTAATCTTTATGTTTGGGAAACATAAGTACATAAAAAAAATTCTTCTTTCGATTCCATAAGAATTATGTGAAAATTCAATATATATATATATATATATAAATAGTGAAGCGCAACATAGGCACATAAGTCATGAGTAATATAAATAAAATTATATCTCAATCATGATTAGAATAAATTCATCAGTGCATTCATAGTTCAACTATCACCAAAATAATAATCAAATAAGTAAAGTGTCAATATACAAACTAGAGAATTTACCAAAAAGAATAAAGTTTTTAAAAAAGGGATTTACAATTCTCATACAAAAAATGACCTAGTCTACCTGTCAACAGTATCCTAGTCAGAGCAGTAAAAGCAAATCTAATTATACACCTTGTGACTTGTACATCATTGTCTCCATCTACATAGACCCCTAGGAGGAATCCTTCTCCTTAGAAGATTCCTCCATGAGACTTGACATAAGACATTCATACATGATGTGTGGGTCAAAAGGGGGAAATGCTGAATTTGGGATAACACTAACAAGGCAGGGGGCCTTAGTGGAAAGCCCAATTGTGTCTACCACTGTCATTGAGTTGGGAAGGGTGGACCCTAATGATGCGGGAGAAGAAGCTGGTGCACAAGTATGTTCGAGAGTAGGAACTTGTGCCAAGATAACTAGAAGATCTACATGTACTACCCTCTCATGCGAGGTATCCTCTAGTGGTAGAAAGATAAAACACATTGAGCTAGTAAAAGTGTCCTCCTCAAATAATAGGTTGTGGACCCACTGCCTCTCTATGGGCTGAATTACTAGATTGAAGATCGAATGGTAGAATCTTGCCATCTAGTTCTGGAAAAAAAGAAGGATGTAAAGATCAGTTCTTCGCTCACTCTAAAGCCATGTAAACACATATACAACACGCACTCACTCATTCTCATTTCTTACTGTAACGTTTTAATTACTTCATTATTTCAATTTGGGCCCTCAATGTCTCTTGATCGTCCAAGTCATAAAGGACTTACATGACATTTACTCATGTTATTGTTTGCTTTTGGATGATGATTGAGAGGATATACCCTATTTGTACTCAAATCAAGATACTCTTGACCAACCATGGTAATGCTTCGTATCTATCGGTGACACCAAGCCAGTCACGTGAGTCCCACAACCCTTAGAGTTATCATAACTTAGTACCTCATATTACCTCTTAAGACTCTAAAAGCCTACGAACATTTCTTAAGTATCATATTATAGTCAACCAACGTAATTTTTTATCTTAATTTCCTCTCACATGATCTTTAACATATTGATCGATAACTATCTCCATCATCATTGCGACCAAGTCTTAAATTAATTGTCGGTACTATCACGATGGATTTTAGAGGAATAACATCTCACCTTCTTTGGTTATTACATCAATAAGGTCATCGTATCTTAATCTCATTATCACAATTTCAAGCTCTCAAGCCTCCAGTAGTTTTCTTTGATTCAAGCATCAAATCACAGGTCTTAAGACCATAAACCCTTCAGTCTCACATTAATTCACAATTCATGAGACTTGTCGATTCCATCTCGTTCATTCAACTTGCAAAATCACGATACACTACTCATCTTTGTTTCCAAAGACAACAAGTAACATCTCGCCCTTCAAGATACACAATCACAACAAAAAAGCATCTACCACTGCATCTAGATTGATACCATTGATGATAACGATCTACACTCCATAATAATAAACTTAAGCACACAAGATCATTCGACAACTTATTTAAAGTTCTTTGTCTTAACTAACTTTTCTATCTCCTACAGAGTATTTAATTTAAATTAGGTATGAGGATTCTCACAAGACTTCTCGAGATTTTTAATTTAACATTCACTCCTTGCGGCACCTCAAACATCATGAGATTTAACCATTTTTAAGTAGAAGGATCATCAAGTTTTCGAGTTTATTTTTCATCGTATTTTAATTATGTTGTCAAATTTAATCACTTGAAATTAACACTACTAACACTTCTAATTCATCCAAACTAGTATAATTAAGTCATTATTACTTACTCATTGCGTATTATTATTTACATAAAAGGCTCATCCTAAGTATGGTACTTAACTACTTCCTATTTTTTTCCCTTTTGACATTGTAAAAAAGATGAGATCAAAAAGATAATAGACCATTATCGTCACTTATTAGCAGGATGATCAAGGTTGTGAAGAGGTTGTTGCTATTGAGGTACCAATTGCTAAAGTAATGTGAAGATAGGCATTGGAACATATTGATCTTTCCATCAAATACAAAATCAATAGTCTTGACTTGTTCTTGAAGCATGCCACCAAACTTAGAGTCATGCCTTTCCATGTGAGCTTGTATCTTGTTACCAATAATGTTTTCCACTTGTCTTATGGATAGCAAAGATGAAGGAATAGATGTAGTTAGAGTAAATTTATTTGAAATAATAGTTATAACAATTTCAATGTGAGGAGAAGGAGGAGACATGCCTAGATAAGGTTTTGAAGACTCATTCACATTGATTGGATCAAGAGAGTAGATAGAAGTTGTAGGTTTTAGAGGAAACCTTTATTTAATTGTTGCAAACATCCTATTGGCCAAGGTATTCATGAGGGCATAAAGAATGTAATTTCTGGTCCAAGTAGAAATTCGTCCCTGTCTACGAGGAATCCACAAACTGTGTCATTAAAATGATAAGTTCAAATTGGTCGCATTGCCCACGAGCTTTCTAGTGCAGTTGAAATCCCCTACTTCTTTGCTGAAGATAATCCATATGAGGATGTACACTTGAGTGATTCATGTAGATATTGTTGTTAGAACATATGTCCATCATCCTCAATAAACTCATGCATGAGTCATCTTTGCATGTGAGCTTGTTGAAAATGAGTAATATATTGACTGAATCCAACTTTGCTTCTTAAGGGCATCTCGACTCTACATGGTTTCTCACCATTCTTTTTATTGAGGTCAATAATAGGCAATATGAGGCAAACTCTATCAAGATAGATTTTTACGTCAATTAACTTAGTGATGTGCAGACTTGGTGGATAGATAGTAACTTGATCAAACACCAAAGGTTAAGCTTCGATGTGGCCTATTATTTTGATGTCAAGAACAAAAGAAAAGAATCCAATTATTCTAGGATGAAGAGTATGGAATTTAAGACACTAGTCTCAAATGATAATGATAAGCTTTTGCTCCAAGAAATTTGATTTGTCCAAAACCACACACTTCTTTAGTAGAGTTGTTTTCTAAGCTTTATTAAGACGCTTTGGTTGAGAAACAAAAATAAGTTCCTCGTTGGCTTTTTGTGAAGCTAGGGGTATAAGATGTTTAATAACTCGAAGGTGTTGTTTATACAATGATGCCTATACAACTTGAGGATAGATCTTCCTCGTGAAGTGTTGTTGATATCTCATATCTACAATGACTTCTTCAGGTAAAATAGAATAAGCTACAAAAGGCTTAAATTCATAATCGTCGAACTTCTCCATCTCAAGAATAAGGGATGCCTTAACCCTATAAGTTGGAAGGTCCAATAAAGGATGTCTTGAGTTCTCTTTAGGTAGCATGAATTGGACATTCTCCTTAACGAATAGAATATGTCATTTATTCCTTATTTCTTCTCAATTTTATGCTCTACCATTAAAATTAAAGGCAAGAGAGAGATTGATACATATTATAGCCTTATTATGGGTTTGACTGTGCACAGGTCATCTGTTAAAGGTTCTTTAGAAACCTTGTTAATGGTTGCATTGTAGGGACCAAGGCTTGGTATGGGTAAAGGTTGAAAACCTGGTTGACCACGTAGCAATAGGTTGGAAGCTCGTGTATTGTGTGGAGGGTTGTACCATTTTGAATATTAAAAATCATGATTGTAATGAGAATAATCTTGCATCTTTGTCATATATAGCATTCCTTTCTCCATTTGTCATTGGTGAATCAACTAGTATAATGGTAAAGTAATGGTGAAAGAATTTCTTTTGTTGAACACCAACAAAAACTAGTGTTGGTGCAACTTAAGGTTTTGTATGAGTTTATGTTTGTAGGTCAATTTATGGTTTTGTTTGGTATTATGTTTGTGTTTGGGATATTGTTTGTGGTGGTGTGGTGGTTGTTGTGTTTGGGATAGTAGTTTAATGAAAATTTTTGGTCTAGGTTGGATTGGTTATTTAAAGGTACCTCTAAGGGTTTAATCATATCATCAAGACTTGCTTTACAATATTGTGACTTATTAGTAATGTGCTTGATACATCCAACCTTTAAGGTTTGTCCAATAGGCATGTGATCTTCGTAGTAGGTTATAGTCATACTCTTCATATAACATCATCTTCCTCTTCATTGGCTTGGACATTTGTAGAGGTCCGTTCATCCTAACGTGCTTAGATGACTACATGTCATCAGTAGGATTGGATATAGGTCTTTTAGTTCTCTAAGATGACCTGGTCCTTGAGCAATTCAACTTGCCCTACACAATCTTCTTTTATCTGTGAAGACCAAAGATGTTGAAGACTACTTCCTCCACCACATGTGGCTTTGGATTTGTCTTCTCTTTATATTCATGTTGTTGTTGTTGTGTCTCCTCCACATGATTTTCAAATACATCTTTTAGTTTTATCCTTAGACTTATTCGTCCAAGGTTGGATTTCCCAAAAATTAGTTATTTAACCTTCATTCCCTTGTTGAGGTAGGCTTCTTGTTGTTTAACAGAAAGATAGTAAAGCACATTATAGACTACATGATCCTAGAGGATTTTGTTTACCAAGGCAACATAAATGACGTTTTTACTTTCACCTTGACCCTTCATATTTCTTATGAGATTCATGTAGATGGTGTGAGGATGGTTGAAAGGTAGTCATTCTAGCAAATGAAACAACACAAATTGATGAATGAGAGTGATGACATCCTTTGAACCAACCTTGTGAAGGATGACCATGTTTAGGATTTTTTGAAACACCTTTCCTTCACGATTGAGATTGGCATAATTTAGCTCATCTTGGTACTTATCACCCATAAGTACCTTCTCCACTACATTAGATTCTTTGTATGGTATGACCCACTTAAACTTGATGCTTGCACAAGTTTTTTCACAGTCAATAGCAGTTGCTATGATGCCTAGGTCAATCAAAATCTTATTCCCCAAACATTTACCATAGATTTCTCCAAAACCTAAGAATTTTGCAGCTTTCTAGAAGACTCTAATCAATTTCGGGACAATGACTTCCTTCAAATTGAAGTAACTAAGGATACCATAGTTAGTAATCCTATCTTTGATAACCAAATCAATTTTCTCAAGAAAATTGATCTGAAGGAGTATTCAACATTGATGGTTGTGTTGTTCATGTCAATTGGATTGACAATCGGACTACCAAGAAAGCCCTTAGTGTTGTGTTGAGCGATCATTTCTGAAGCTTGAGGTTTTGAAAGGGAGTTTTAGAGAGTTAGATGTTTTTTTGGGAAAAAAAGGCAAGTAAAGAAAATAATATGAGTTCTCAAGGGGTTTATAAAGGATTAGGTTAGGAAACCAAAGCAATTTTTTACTCAAATTTAAAAAGAGGAGAAAGAAAGAGGTGTTTGTTACGCAATAAATACGTTATAATGAGGTGGTTCAAAGTAGATGTTGTGACGTGACTCGACACAATATAAACTTAAAGATCAAATCATTTTTAGTTAAAGCAAAAAGAGGATTTGTCTTATGTATACAAATGCTCAAAAACACATTAAAAAAAAAACATGTGACTTTATATATTGAACATCCTATATGTTGATACATGCATAGGATGTAAATGCGTTCAAGATGTTTGGTCCATAGAAACTTGTTCCACAAATATAAGTGTATTGACATTAATCATTTTATTACTTGTTTCATTCCAAGTCTTTAGCTTAAAATGACTAATTTATCTTCAAGATAGGGTTTTGTAAAAATATCAACAAACTAATTTTTAAAGTGGTTACAAATTATAGATCCATTATTCATTCTCAACACGATATCAAATAAAATGATGTTCAATTTCAATATGCTTAGCATAAGAATGCATTATAGGGTTCTTTAACAAGTTAATGGTAGTAGTATTATCACAAAATATAGAAATTCTACTCTCAAAGATATTGTAGTCTTCTAGTTGATGCTTAATCCATAGTACTTATGAGCAACAAGTTGCAATTAAGACATATTCTACTTCTACTATTGAGAGAGCTATTGTTCCCTATCTTTTGGACGTCTAAGAGACTAAACTACCACCAATGAAATGACATCTTCTACTAATTTTTAGTTTTTATTTTTATCATGTCTCCAACATAATTAGCATTACATAAACCTACTAATTTATATATTTCATTCATTTTGAAGTGAAGACCAAGATTAGTAGTTTCAATTAAATATCTAAAAATTCATTTTATTGTTATTAAATGTACCTCACTTAAATTAAACTAAATATGACACATAATTAAGTCTAGATGTTGTTAGATAGAGGAAAGATCTTATCATTTCTTTATAGAAAGTTTGATATACTTTCTTGAATTTTTCATCTATCCCAAGGATTAACATAGGATGCATAGGAGTCTTCATCTCCTTAACACCTTCCATATTGAACTTCTTTAAGAGCTCTTTGACATACTTTGTCTGATGTATATATATGTCATCATATGTCTACTTGATTTGCAATATGAGGAAGAACCTTAATTCCTCAATCATGCTCATATCAAACTTAGCCTACATCATCTTAGAGAAATCTTTGCAAAAAATTTTGTTAGTTGCACCAAAAATGATATCATTCACATAGATTTGAGCAATGATAGATTCAGTTCCAAAATCTTTTTGAAATACAGTTGTATCAAATTTTTTCCTTGAAAAACCATTTCAACTAAAAAATAGAACTTACTTTTTCATACCAAGTATGAGGAGCTTGCTTTAGACCATATAAGGCTTTGTTAAGTTTAAAAGCATGTTGAGAAAAAATGTTACTCTCAAACCCAGAGGGTTAATCAACATAGACTTCTTCATTGATAACTCTATTCAGAAAAAAAATTCTTCACATTCATTTAATATAACTTCATTACTATGAGTTGAAAATGAAAGTAAGATATGTATGGCTTCTAAATGTGCCACAAGAGTAAAGGTTTTAGTATAATCTATATCTTCTTGTTGTAGGTATCCCTTCGATACAAGTCTAGCCTTGTTCCTCACAACTTTACTTGATTCATCCAGGTTGTTCCTGAATACCCATTTAGTTCTTATGATTGCTTGTCTTTAGATAGTTCAACAAGCTTCCAAACATCATTCTTCTTAAACCAATGCAACTCTTCTTGCATTGTTTTTTATCCATCCTTCATCTAGTAGTACATCATCCATAGTCTTTGGTTTTATTTCAGATATCAAGATTGTGCGAGCTTGCTCTCTAAAGAATGAACTTGTACTGACTTTGTCATGGATGTCTCCAATGATTATGTCTTGTCGGTTCTTTTTGTTCCTCCTGGACAACTGTTGGACCAACAGATGTCTGATCTTCTAACTTGATGTTGAACATATGCTTTAGATTGTTTAGTTTCATTCCTACAAAATCATTTTATAGCATTGATAATTTCTTATTAGGCTTATTATCATTAAACCTCACGTGGATGACTTCTTTTATAACTAAAGTTCTAGAGTTATAAACTCTATAAGTTTTAGACGTGCTAGAGTACCCTCAATAAGATTTCTTCATCACACTTAGAATCAAACTTTCCAAGGTTGACATTAGTGTTTAAAATGAAACATCGACATCCAAATGAGTGAAAATAAGATATGTTGGGTTTTTGTCCCTTCCACAGTTCATAAGGAATCTTTTTTAATATGTATACTCTATTTTGTAAATAACATGCAATATTCATTACTTCAGCCCAAAAATGTTTAAGAGTTGAGTTATCGTTCAACATGATTCTAGCCATTTCTTGCAATGACATGTTCTTTCTCTTTATCACACCATTTTTTCAAGGTGTTATTGACATAGAGAAGAAGCGAGAAATTTCATTCTCTTCACAAAACCTTAAAAAACTTTTATTTTCAAATTCCCCTCCATGATCAATTTTGTTGAAGAAATGCATGTGTTTTTCGATTTGATCTCTTTTACAAAATATACTAAAGGTTTGAAAAGATTCATCCTTATGGGCTAGGAACATAATCCATGTCCATCTAGAATAGTCGTCCATAACGACGAGATCATACCTTTTACCACTCAAAGAGATAGTTCTAGCGTGACCAAATAGATCAATATGTAACAACTATAGTGGTTTAGAAGTGGAAACAAAGTTTTTGCTTTGAAAATAAGTTTTTACTTGTTTTCCTTTCTAAAAAATTTCACAAAGATGATCCTGTTAGTATGACAAGTTTGGAAGACCTCTTATGAGGTTATGCTTTTTCATCTCGGAGATTAATCTCCAAATTGCATGTAAGCTTCTCGTAGCTTAGCTAGCTTTTATCTTTAATGGATACTAGACATGATACATTTTGATCTTTCAGTTCTTCAAATTTAATCTTATAAAGATTATTTCTCCTCTAAGTAGTAAAGAAGGCAACTCGATCCTTATTTTTTACTATACACAAATCTTTGTTGAAGGAAACATCATGTCCACTTTCACATAATTGACTTATACCTAGCAGATTATGTCTTACACATTCAACAAGTAAAACATTATCAATAGAAATAGAGGAAGACATAACTACCTTGCTTACTTCTACTATCTTTGTTTTCTAATTTTCACTAAAGGTGTCTATTCTACGATTCCTAGTCATGAGGCTTAAGAACATACATTTTTCTCCTATCATGTGTCGTAAACACCTATTGTCCAAGTACTAGATTGGGAGTTTCCATCCTATTGTTAAGCAGATCTAAAACAAGAATAATTTTTTTATTTAGGTACCCAAATGGACTTGAGTCCTTTTTTGTTAGGTTTAGAGGTTTTGAAATTACCTCTCTTAGGCAGGTGTCTACATTTAGACGTCACATGTCTTGGTTTTTCACAGTAGTAACATGAAGAAGTATGCTTATTATGGAGGTATTTCTTCTCATAACCAATGCCAGATTTATTAGAAGGATGTCTGGAATATCTTAGAATTTTTTATAAATACTCATGTCCCCTAACAAATTTAGAGAGATTCTCCTTCAAATCCTTGACCATAGCTTGAAGTTTCTCAACTTCTTTTGAATCCGATTTTGATGAGGTTCCCTCCTCAAGTTTGACATTCTACTTTTAAAGCCTCATTTTTAAAAATAAGATCTCCATGCTCGTTAGAGAGTTTGGACAACTTTTTCCTTTAAATATCAATAGGCTTTAGAGAGAAATTCATGATGAACTTCTTTTAAAGATTCTAGATTATAAAGATTCCTTTCTTTGATCATTGGTGGATTCATCAATCGTTATGGTTTTGACGTTGAAAGAGATGTCTTCTTGGCCTTCTAAGCAAAAAGAGCAATAGATTTGTCCTTCTTTCCTTCAACCTGATCTAGCTTACTTTCATGGATTCTAAGAATTGCCACTAGCTTCTCTAGAGAGATTTGTTCTAAATTCTTAGACATTTAGGCAATGATAACATTTGGTCTCCACCTCTTAGGCAGACTTCGAAGATTTTGTCAACATGATCAAAATTCTCATGGTGTTTTCCTAAGGCTCTGAGCTCATTGAGAATCATTTGAGATCTTTCGAACATAGTTTGAACATCTTCGTTCTCCTTCATTTTGAATAGTTGATGTTCTCTAACAAGCAGACTAAGCTTGTTCCTTTTAACGGTGACAGTACCTTCATATGTGACAACAAGAGTGTCCTATACTTTTTTAGCACTTTAAACCGACTAACTTTGGATATTCCCTCTTTGACAAAGCACATAATAAGGAATTTTTTGCTTTGACATTGAGTAAAAATCTTATTTTTTGGTCCTTTACTAAACTTCTATTTTGAATGGGAATATTGTTTGCACCTATAAGAACATAGTCTCCTAGCTTTACAATGTCCATCATGTATATGTGACATGATTCAGGATAAGTTATTATCTTGTTCTTCTAGTAGTGATAGTTGACTCCCTTGAGCATTTGACCCTACATTATTAGATGCTCAACCCATAGATGACGAGTTTTGATACCAACTAGAGGTTAGAAAACACACTAAAAGGAAGGGTTGAATAGTGTGTATGTGATTTTCACAAGTTTTTATAAACCCTAAAGACGTATGAATAAGAAACGATATTGCAAAATAGACTTATAAACTATGAAGGATAAACACAACACCAAAAATCTTTTTATATTAGTTAACTCTAACCCTTAAGCTACATCCAGTTCTTCTTAATCCCGAGGAGTTCCACCAAAAAAAAATTGATTTACAACTTAAGTATTAAATTTGTCACTCCAGGCTATACAAGTATTCTCTAAGTTACTTTTGGCTTTCCAATCCAAGTATTTTTAATTATCACTTTTGACTACAATACTTAATCACCTGATTAAGCTATTCTAAATATTCTTTTACATTAAGTCACTCTTGGTTTTTTCATATCTTATCAAGATACAAAATAACTCACAAGGTGAAGATATGAAAGTTCTAGCACAAATTACAACTTAGTAGAGTTAAGGATATGAAATGATTACATAGCTAAATCTCAAGATGAGATTTAACACACATATATAGGAAAAGATGAAAGGGGTTTGTTGTGACTAACTGTTTTTCTTTCTTCTTCTTATTCTATTTATGCATTAAATGCATAACTCTCTTTCACATCTTCATACTATATGACTTCATTTACTGTTAGATGAGAGAGAAAATACTTGTCTTTTATCTTTTCCTCTTTTTGTTTTTTGAGTTTTTGCAAACCAACTGCTCTTATGAACATGTATACTTCAGTCTTTTCTTTGATGACAAATTTCAGAACTCGATGGTTCTTTGATTTGGAAGTATGATTATATTTATCATGTTTGTTACTTTTCATTAAATGGTCATTTGAATTTGAATGTTAGAAACATATTGGATAAAAATATAGATAACTTGTTATATCATCTATCCTAGACAATCAAAGTATATAAGACTGGTCAGACTTAATGAAAGTATAAGTAAAAACCAAGTATGAAGTTGTTTAAGGATGATTGTTGATACTTGATGCATTTGCAAATCATATGTTTATGACGTATAATTTTCATGAAAATTTTGTTAGATGTATATTTATTGAAAATGTCATCTAGATGTATCGAGCGTTTTATCGCTTAGGACGTTTTAGATTATTTATACTATATGTTTAAATTAAGATATACTACCTCTTCATTCGTCTACGACGTATTTTTGTCATCCTACTTATCAAAACATTAATACTTATCAAATTATATTATTTATTTGTTATAATCAAAACCTTAAATTTTGTAGTGGCTTGATGTTCATTAACGTCTCTGATTTTAACATTGATGATTGTATTAGGTGGAAAAAAAATCATTTGGAATAGTTGGATACCTCCATCTAAATTTATGCGATTTTGGCTATTATTACATCCAAGGCTCCCAACGGATGACAATTTACAAAAGTGAGGCTATGTAATGGTTTCCATATATTGCCTTTGCGGTAGCTGTTCGTAAACGTCCTCTCATTTGTTTCTTCAATGTTGCTTTGCTCATAGATTTTGGCTCTGGTTATACCAAGTGTTTAACTGCCAACTTAATCTGAATTCTTTTCAAGCTCTGTTGGAATCTGGTTGTATTAGATGGAGTTTCTAACTCAAAGATGTGTTTCCGGCTGCCGTTTTACATATCATTGTTGATATTTGGTATTGTCATAACAAATGTCACTTCGATAATTATCAGGTTCCTATTACTTGGATAATGGCCATGATTCGGTCTAATATAGTTCTTTCGGGCACATTTTTCCTCAAGAGTGATGTCTTCTGAATTGGTGAATTTTCTATTATCTAAAAGAAAATCTCAAAGGATCAAAATCAAATAGGATTAAAATAATATTTAAGTTTTTTTTATTTATATATTTCCATTAAGTTTGACTTAGCTTTAATTTTTGTTTTCCTTTATTGACTTTAGATATAATGTATGTCGATTGAACTTGTGGAAAAAAATTGAGAAAGGGGCACATGTTCTTACACATGATGAGCACGGAGAAAGAGAAAGGCATCGTCTCTTGAAGCAACACATCTCGTCTTCTTCAATTTCCTTTTCTCCGTCTTCTCTTTCAAATTTCAATCCCCAAAATCCAAAGCAAGGTCGTCGGTTCGAGCACCAATTTCGTTTACGAAAAATCCTAAGTGGTAATTTTTTTTGGTCTTTTTTATTGCTAGAAATTGATATACCTCTTGAGCGAGACTGATTAAATTTAATTCTATGCCTATATTTTTTTCTATATGCGTGATTATTGTGCCGACTGTGTTGTTGGAATTTTGAATGTTTTTTCTCACTTCTGTGAAGTAATCGCCAAGTTTAATATTAATACGATCATATAGTAAAAATAAAAATTCTAATTTTACTATACACGAATGTCTAATTGTGAGGAAGTTGTTGAAGTTGGATGCTGTGTTTGACTGTTGTTATCTGTGAGGTTGAGTGGAGAGTAAAACAATAAAGTTTTCCTTTATTAATTAGTATATCACTCTGACATGACTTAACGGCAAGACCTTAAGAATTGAATCATATGAAAGCCTAATATGTTTTGATTATAAACATGTATAATTATCAGATTCATAAGAATGAGAAAGTAGAAACATGTGAATTTATATACTTATTATCAAAGTAGTATAAATAGTAGAATTACAACTATCAATTTTATAAGAACAAGAATATTAACAGCATTTGTATTATTAATATTAAAATAAACAATATAATTAATATAATTATTTTAATAAAACAAAAATAGGTGGAATTGGAATGGATTGTAAAGTGAGATTTCTCATAAAATTTAATAGAGTATAAGATTAATATCATTTAGTTATGATGAAGCCTTGCCACAAAAATTTAATATTGAGGACAATGAAATTATAATTTTTAATATAATTTTTAAGGGTGAATGAAATTGGATGTACATATATATATATATATATATATATATATATTGCATGAGTTTTAATTTTTATGATTGGCCCCTCTGTGTGTATATTACCTTTTGTTTGTACAATTCAACCTTTCACGTTTCACAGTTGGTTTAGCTTTCCCCATGTCAAGAGCATAGACTTCAATGCAAACATAAATCCCCAAAATTTTCTGTTAATGGGAAGTGAAAATATGAATTTTATTGAGTGGCAGATATGCAGCCAACATTTCATGAATGGCGCTGAGTTTTTGTTTTAAGAAGCTGAAGTGGATATCAACTCTTGGGATCACTTTGTTCAGTTGAGGACCACCAAGATCCATTCCATTTATTTGTAACATTTATCATATAAGCTTTTAATTTATGGCTGATAGAATCAGTAGTTTGCCAGATGCGGCACTTTGTTACATTCTCTCTTTTCTCCCAACCAAAGAAGCTGTTGCGACAAGTGTTCTCTCTAAGAGGTGGATACTTCTCTGGCAGTCAGTACCCACTCTTGACTTTGACTACAGCAATGATATCCATGAAAACAACAATGAAAGCTATTCCCGTTTTGTTCATTCGGTATACACATTTATCCTCTCACGTGATTTGGACCAACCCCTCCAAAGATTCTACCTCAGATGTGGGTCTTCTCTCTGTGATACTGCTACTGTCAACACATGGCTTACTGCAGCGGCACAACTCAGAGTTGAGCACCTCAGTATTTCTCTGCGTCGGTGGAATTCCTTGCCTTCAGCCATAATTAGGTGCAAAACTCTTGTGGTTCTCAAGTTGACAACATTAGCAGTGGCTGCTTCCCTTTGTGATTTTCCTTTGCTTAAAATCTTGCATATGGATTCTGTTTATTTTCCTCAACGAAAACATCTTGCGGAACTTCTCTCTGGGAGTCCTAATCTTGAGGACTTGGAAATGAAGAATTTATTTAGCAGCAGCTATAAGAAAAATGAAGGAAACTTTAAAAGATTGTGCAAGTTGCGTAGAGCTGTTATCGTTAAAACTGAAGTTCCGTTGGAAGTTGTTTATAATGTTAAGTTCCTGCGAATAGAAGAAATGGTAATGTGTGATTTCTCTCCCGTTACTTTTCATTTTTAAGGAAAAAAAGGATTTTTTTTATTTTTTATGTTTATACTTTGTTTGTGATGTAACTCTTGTAGGATGGAGAAGACATTCAAGACCAGATACCTGAGTTTTATAATTTGACTCACATTGAATTCAGCTATTTGGATTATGATGAGTATGGGCATGATATTTTACAAGTTCTGAGTCACTGTCCCAATCTTCAATATCTTTCCATTGATAAGGTTTGCTGAGCTAAGCCTTAGGATAATTTCTGCCCCTTTGTCTTTTCTTTACCTGTCTGCATTATTTTATGTTGTGTATATTGTTAGCAGGATAATAATGTTGACTTTTCACCTGACCTCCATCTAGAAGATTGTTCGTGTCCACAAGGTGTTCCTGAATGCATTTCATTGTACCTTAAAACATGTCGTCTTGTTAAGTATACTGGCACTAGAGGGGAGTTTGAATTTGCAAAGTATATCATGCAGAATGCAAGAGTGCTACAGGACATGACAATATGCACTTACACTACTGAAAATAAAGAGGAACAACTTGAAATGATGAAGGAAAAGTTTGAAATGATAAAGCAACTGTCATTGTGTTCAAGAGTCTCTCCATCTTGTAAACTTTCATTTCACTGATACAAGCTTTTAGCAGTTACCGCTTGCAAGTAGGCCCTTGATGTTTCATGTGATGATTCCATTTGATGGGTTGACGTTTGATTACAATGATTGATCAGATACTGACTTTTTACTCTATACTTTTATCTTTTCAATAATTAAACTTGCTTATATAGAGATAGCTGTAATGTTCAATTAGCATTATAAATAATGTTACATTGATGCTCAATTCTAACAACAAAACTACTGCAATTTACCATTGTACTAGCAAGTAGCAAGGAAAGGGTTTTGTGAATATAGGGAAAAGGGAAAATGGTGGCGATATTTGCGGATGGGTAATGCTATTTTCATAATTCGTATCAGGAAAATGTTAAAATAGAAACAAAAAAGAGAAAGATAAAGGAAAAAAAATGTAATAAATGATGTGATAAAAAAAATAAATACTAAAGAAAATGAAAAGAAAGTACTTGTAAAAATATATTATTATTCTAGATTTAAATATAAATAAAAAATAATAATTTATGTTAATTAAAAAATTAGTATTATTGAATTCTATCAATTTTAATTAAAAAATAAACTTTTTTAATTATCTTTTATTAGAATTTAATATCAAAAATAAAAAAGTCTTCATAAATAAAACTTTTATTAAATTAAAAATATTATAAAAATAATTTCATTAAATAAAATAAAATTAGTTGACATTTATTTATATTTAAGATCAAGATATAACAATTCTTTTTGTTTATATTTAAGATCAAATAGAATAATTTTTTTCATCATAAAGAAAAAAATAAAAAGAAAAATAAGAATATATCTGTTGTGAGAATAAGGTATGTGTTTTTTAAAAATAAAAAATCACAAAAGGTTAACATGTTAATTATCACTCTCATTTATAACTTTTAAATTAGATTGGATTAAAATTAAATTAGTTTGGACAAATCAAAAGATTATTACCATACAATACATTTACATATTGATCATAGTTCATATATAGGGTCTGTTTAAGTAAATATTTCTAAAAATAAAAATAAAAATAAATAAATAATTTTTTATAAATTAAAATTAAATTATGATAAGTTAAATTATTATTTAAAAATTTTTTTATAAATTAGTTTTTAAAAAATTTATTTCAATATTTTTATTTTATTTTTCTCTTATAAGTATTTATAAATTTATTTTAACATATCCAAAAATAGATATATAAATAATCTAATACAATTATTTGTAGAATTGTCGAAAAAGTGTGTAAGGATTAAAATATGTAAAGAAGAGAACACATCAAAAGACACGGGAATTTTAGGATTGACAGCCTATGAAGGTGTTCGGTCCACCAATAGTTAAAATTCTTAGATTAATCTAGGATACATAATCTTATTGTACATTCATTACATCAGAATTTTACCTTTCTTACTCATCCTCCTTTGCACCTCCAACGTCCATCCACGCTCTCCGGCAACGCCTCTGTTGCCTCCAATGATGGTTTTGATGATACCTCCATCACCTCCGGTGGTCACTTCCTCAGTAATCCTCACAAAGCAACATAGAGAAAGGAGAAAATTGAAGAAACTTTATCATTTCCGTAAACAAAATTACACGAGCAATCTGAAAATGGCCACCCACCACCATCTCCAGTAGCTCCACCATCACTGCCATTCCTTCTTCCACGCTTATTCCTATTTCGACCAACTTCATCCTCTAGGTTGCTAACATCAGCACAAAAAAGCTTGCCCGTCCATTTTGTGTTGCCATAGTTCATTTGATTCTATTTCAATTTTCTTGTTAATTCCTTGATTTAGTTGTTTGTTTTGAAATTTGGGGTGTAGGGTTTTCTATGTTTGGGTCCTACTTGGTTGGGGTGTTCTTGCTTTCAGAATGTGTCATTTTGCCATAACATTACTCTATGCCCACCAAGTGTTTTGATGGTTTGCTTGGATCATCTTTCTTCTTTGTTGGCGCAAATTTTGCCAAAACCGTTGTCGTCACGGTAGATCTCGAGAGGAGGAGGAGTCACGTGATTCAATGGCGTTCACCGGTGGTGTTGCTAGGATACTGCACAAGTGGGTCGACGAAGATACTCTGTGAAAAGGTGAGATGTGGAGTGGGATCTGATGGAACAAATAAGATGATTTGTGGAGGGGTCGACGATGAAGGCTTTGTCGAAGCAGTCGTCGGAACACCATAAGAGGCGTCGTCAAAGCCGCTGCTAGAGCCACCATTAGAGACACTGTCAAAGGCGTTGGGAGAGGGAGGGACAAAGAGGTGGAGATGTTCTGTTGAGGGAGGGTTCAGGATAATATTGTACACCTTCATGAATCCAAGAACTTTTAATTGTAATGCCTGGTGGACGGTGATTCCATCTTAAAATTGGTCCAAAAGATAACTACGATAAAAAAACAAAATAAGAATTACAATGTTATGAGATTATGTATTTAAATATTAAGATTTTTTAAGTATTTATATAATTAATAATTAATTCTATATATATAATGGTATGACTCAAATTTATAATTTTCATTTCTTATCATAATAAAAAAAAATTCTTATCATAGTAATTTTCAAGAACTTTCATTCATTGTTGATCCATTCCCTTTTCGAAGGAAGGAATGACTTCAACACAACCTGAACATAGAAAATACTTTCTTGCAAAAGAATTAATGCGATCATAGTTAAGATAGAAAGAAAAGTTTGTGTATATGTCATAAATTCAATGTAAAAAAATTTCAGTTATCTTAATTCAAATATTTAAATAAGATTTCACTTAAAAGAAATTATGAACAATTCACTTGGACTTATCTATTATTATAAATATTTATAAGTGATTGAGAAAATTTATAAAAATATCTTATGGATAATTCTAAAATATTTTGAACTTATTTTAACAAGTTTTACACACTATCAGTTTATATAAAGTTTTTTTTTAGTAAAAATTTGACTTTTTTGTCCAATAATAATATTAAGATTTAAACTAATAATCTTATATATACTATCTTAACCTTTCCATCACTAGGATAATTTTATTGATTCATAAAAGCTTGAATTTGAATTTTCTATCATGCACTGTATAACATATCAATATAAAAAATGATAATAGTCTACTCTATTTTAGGGTGGAAGGAAGAAAGAAACAAAGAAAGAGGAGAGAAAAAAAAGAGAAAGAGATAGAAGTGATAGATGTGATATAATGAAAAATGTTGAAAGAAATGAAGAAAAAAATAATATAGAAATGAATCTTAAGAAAATAAGATGTATGATAATAAAATAAAACACACAGACCATGAAATTGATTCATTTGTTTTAAAATTTATGATTTTATTTTTTATGAACTAAAAATAGATAATTGTGGTTTATACATATTTGTTATATATAATATTTTTTTAATTATTTAGTTACTTTTAAAATTTTATTTAAGAAAATTATAGTTGTTCTCTTTACTCTTTTTTTTCTTGAATTTTGTCCATTACCTTTATTTTCTTACATTACTTTTGCCTTTTAAGTAACCATTCTAAATTTATGTTGAATGACAAAATTGTTCTACTCTATTTGTGAAAATTCAAAACTATCCCACTTATTTAATCTCATCTCTATCTGCATATCTTTGAAAATCTTTAACCCTTAATGCCTTTAGAAACTTCTCTATCCTACAAAGCACAAAAATCCTCAAAGTAAACATAACAACATTAAAAAACACCTCTAGAAAAATCGTAACTTTAGACTTGATGAAAAGCTTAGTCGCAATTAATAAGTTTGGTTTATATAATATGTATGTTCCAATTTGAGAGGAAATGTTAAATATATTATTTGATTTGATTTTTTCTTACGCAATTAAGAAAATATGTACAACAGATCTATAGATGGTTACACTCATTATTTGTTTCCTTTCTTGTAAATTTCATTTATTATAAATAAAGAATTATTTGTGTAGTCTTACACACAATTACAATAAATGATTTATTTACAATCAATAATATCAAACTAATTAAACATCCTAATTTAGTGGACTTTCCATAATCATTCATTAAAGAATGTATAGATAATTCATATTTCTTGCCAATAACATAGTCTTTTTTACCATGTCTACAAGTTGAATGGACTAACCCTGTTCTTGTTTTTGTAGTAATATAATCTTCACCAATTGCAATAGGACATTCCTTATTATCTATTGGATAGATATACTTAAGATAACAACATATACTTTTTCACTTTAGTTCTATTAGATGAAGGATCATGCTCTTGTAATGACCTTGATTCAACAACATTTTTAAGCTTAAGATTTACTACAACAATTCAGCATAAAAAAATAGATAAATAAGAGAAAAAGTGACATATAGATTAAAATTAAAACATTTAAAAAAAATTAGTAATTACTACTTAGTTATTATGTTCTACAATTGCAAAAATAATGTTTTAAAAAATAGAACATAAATTTTTTGATCTCTTATCAATTATACTTTTATCACTTAATGAAGAAAATCACAATGAAATCATAATTTTTATGGAGTCATTACATTTATTTATTCAATTTATCACACGCACTACTTGATCATAACATCAAAATCTATCATATATATCACCAGTTATTCTTAAAAAAGAAAAGGAAAAATTACATATTAGAAAAATAATCGATATAAATTTCCAAATCCTCACAAATACCATTATCGACCAAATATTCAAAAGAATAAAGGAAAAATAAATTGGTTAATCAAAACATGAGAAGTGCGTTGAACTTTTTCAATTAAAATAGATAAAGTTTATTGATTATAAGATTTGACTTTGGCATATCAAATTCAAGTAGCCTGTGAGCTAGAAGTGTGCTGAGTTTGAGCCAAAATACCAAGTTCATTTTCTTAACAAGTTAAGCCTAGCCTAAGTTAAGCTTAATATTCTTGCCAAGCCTAGTTTGTGTTAAGTAAAAATAAACACAAATGAAATTAGAGTAATACATTCGTTTAGAAATTCTTCAACCATTTCGAAGATCAATCAAAACACACATGTTTAATCTACAGACACATCTACTCATCGAAGTTGAACTAACCTTCGATCTTTATTCTAATTATAAACATTAATTAACCAATCACTAACCTTACCTTCCACAATCAACAAACTCACTCACATAAACACTGAATGAAACCTCGACCACTACATAATCAGGCAAAAACATCAATTAACCACAAAACACAAACACAAAATGAAATATATAAAAAAAAAAATGAATCAATCAAGGAAGTTAGTTACTCACAACAAGAAAAACGAAATCAAACAAGAAAATGGCAGAACCTTGAATCAAATGGGAAGATTGACCTCACGAGCGTTGCATAAAATGGTTCAGTGAGTTGGGGCCTGAGGTTGAACTCGGCCAAGTCAAACCGTTCGAAAGGAAGTTGTTTCCAAAAATTCACTGTGGCTAAGGTTGTACAATCTCGGAGTTTAGATCTAAACTAGAGTCGTTGAAAAATCATGCAAAGCTGCTTGTGGGATTCAATTTGCCAACTGAAATTACTCCTCTATTTTGAACAAAAACTATGGTAGTAGAAGAAAGGAAGAAGGGTTTAGAGAGTGAGAAACTTCTGAGTTTTTTTTTTTAGATTTTCCCTTTACTTTTTCATTTTGGTAAACTTATTAATTTGATATCTTACGAAAAAAAAGTACTCAATTAATTTGATTTTCATATAATTTTATAAATTTTTTGTATTCGCTGACTTTTATAACATTTTTTATTCTTAGACTTTTTATAATATTTATTAAGATCTTTTTAGAATTTCCTTTTTTTAAAAAATAATCTATAAAAAGTGAGACATTTAATTTCATTTAATATTTAATTAGTTAAAAAATTTAAAGAATAAAATATATTTAAAAGTTATTAAGTTTATTCAATATTTAAAAAATATCGACGTACCTTATTAAAAGATTGTATAAAACTAATGACTTTTTAAAATAAACAAAAAGTGAAAAATAAATAACCAGTAGATTTCCCACACATTCATTATCAATTTATATTTTCTTTCTTTAGCATGTTGCCAGTAAGTTTTACGCTTTTAGCTAGGAAAAAATGGGATAGGTAATAAATAGTTATCTAGCTTAAAATTAACTACCAATTTTTTTAGTATTTAATAGCTAAAATTTAAACTCTTTTATCGTATTTGAAAATAATGAGCACCTTCTCCAGAAAGCAATTAAGAATTTCACGTATAGTGATGCATCAACTATGACTCACGTAACATTATTTGTGATAGTGAGTGGTCTGCATGTCTTTTTCAATTCGAGAAAGACTTCGTAGGTGGATATAATTCGATGGGTATTTTTTGCAACCAATGCCCATTAAATAAAGTTGACTCAATGTATTCACTAAAATTATTGTTGAGATCACTTAACTACTTGGGATCATATTTCAGACATACTATTATAGTTGTATATTAACTTGCTATTTCGCTGTTAACAGTAAGTTTTATATCTATTTAAGTAATTCTCCTATAATTTGAAGATGAATGAAAAGTTGTTTTATTGTTTTTTCATCTTAAGTAGAGAGACTGTGCTGAACAAGAATAGTGATAACTATCATTAATGATAGTTATTACTATTCAAAAACCTTTACGTGATGTGATTATTTGGGATAAAATTTAAATAAAAAATATTTTATTAAAAAAATGTAGTCATTGTATATCTAAAATCACATTCATTTTGTAACGAAAGAAAGTGGATTATAATATTATAGAATTCTATTTTTTTATGATAAGTATTGAATGTATTTTATATTTTTAAAACATTAAAAGCATTTATTATTTTATTTGATATTTTTTTATAAAGTAGTAAATAAAATTTTGAAAGAATTTAAGCAATTGATATAAGAAAAAAATTCATATTCAAAAATCATGATTTTTACAAATTATCAATATAGTGAATCATGATTACTAGAAATGATTAAAATAGATTTGGTTGATGATAAATATTTTTAAAAATATTTATATTTATAAAGAGTAGTGTGATATTTTATTAAAAACTTTAACTATTTATTATATTAAATATATAATAAAAGTAATATGATGCTTTTTTTATCATAATAAAAAAAATTTAATTCAAAAAAATTAAATTTTCACTCCTCACATGATAAATTTTTAATAGAAAACTCAATTAAAAAATTTTATGAATGTTAAGTTCTTGAGAATAGTTTTTAAAATATACATACCAAATATATGAATTTAATATTCTTAACCTAAAATTTTTGAAAAACTTGAAAAAATCCTCCCACCAAATTAATTAATAAATTAAAATTTAAAATTTAAATAATTATTTCATTTGTCTCAAAATATGTGTTATATTAATAGAAAAAAAATTCAAAATAAGTGTCATATATCTCTTTAATATAATATTAAGGTTAAATTAATTTATAAGTTCCTAATTATTTGATTATTTGATTATTTGATTATTTTAATTAGTTCCTTGAACTATTTTTTACAATTGAATTTCTAAACTTATATTTGATTTTTAGTTAGGTCCTTATCAGATTTAATTAAAAAATAAATACAAGTTCAGGGATCTAATCAAAATAATAATAATATAAAATTTAATTAAAAATTATCAAATAATAGTTTAAGTATTTGTAAATTAATTCAATCTAATATTAACTATTTTTTCATTAATATCTCTAATAATATTTTTTTGGAATGTCCTTGTGTTGTATGATTTCCAGCAAAGGAGATTAATAATAAGGTCGTCTTAACCATTGCCTTTAGGTACTAGTTATAGAATTAAAAAAAAATATTTTTATTAAAAATTATATGAAAGAGCATTTAAAGATCATAGAGCATCGTATGTTTATACATTTCAATAAAAAAATTATATTTTTACTCTTTTTAACCAGTGTTAACACATAGTTAACATTTATCTCAATAATATTAATAATAAGATTAATTTTATCAAATTATTATACTCTTTTATTTATTTACTAATTTTTCTTGATTTCTATAAAAAAAAAAATAGAACTATACTTATTATGAAGCATATGGATAGAGTACATAATTAATTGTTACGTGTTTCAAAATAAATAAGATTATTTGAAGATGATATTAGACGTGGATTGTAGTTGTTGTGTAACCTCTATTACGTGGATGTCTGATTCTGAGTGTGAGGTAGATGTTGTATTGGCATGGTCAGCAATAGTTGATGTGGAAGAATGTGTTGCACCCTTCCCTAGTGTCATTGTCCATCATCGTGCATCTGTGATCCTCACTGTTGTTGTGTGCATATAGTCAAAGGAATAGAGTCCAGCAAAGATTGTTATAGCAACTTGTGTGTTTGCTCAAGAAGAAGAAAATGCGATAATTATTTGGGAAAAAAATGAAATATCCATAAAATCTAAGGAGTCTATAATCAACCTTGCAACCCACAATTCAAGTTAATATCCATAACGAGATAACTTATTCCTCTTTACCCCAAAAGGTGTATTATCCTTAACAAGGGCGCATCAATTCCTCACTCCTCTCACTCATTCCCTTCCTTTCACTCCTCATATTTTTTCCTTTCTCTTCTCTGCTTTTTTCTTCTATTTTTTTTATGACTAACTTATTTTTCTATTCTTCCTTTTTAGTAAGACCTAGGTGAAAAGGTAAGTTAATGATAGTATAGGCCCATTTCTATCTCTAGGTTATACCTATGCCTTAATCTATTATTTTTATTAATTTTTAACACTAAAATAATAATAACAATAATAATAGTAACAATCATTAGTATAATAATAATGATAAAAATATAATATAGCAACAATAATAATATAATAATGATAAGGATGAGGATGATAATTACACAACAATAATATACCATAATGATAGTAACAATAACCATAATAATAATATAATATATAATAGGATAAATTATGTTTTAGGTCCATCTAAAATTAGTAATGTGTAAATTTAGTTATTTTAAATTTTTTGTATTATTTTAGTCGCTCTAATTTTAAAATATATTTTTTCATTATAAGTGTTATCCAAAAAAAATTTACAATTGTATAAAGCATTATCTAAAATACTTTAAAGATTAAAAATGATATATTTAAAATTTAAAGGAAGGAAAAAATATATTTTAAAATTAGAGGGATGAAAATAGTCTACAAAATTTTAGAATGACTAAATTCACATATTATTAATTTTAAAAAAGTCAAAAACATAAATTCAACCTATATAATATAATAATAATAACATTGACACTAATATAATATAATATATTTAAATATAATTACAAACAAATCTTTAAGATAAATCAAGGTAATATAATATAATATTTATAATTTGAGTACAAATAGATCTTAAGATATAATAAGATATTTAAATTCTAAGATAAGATGATATATTTATAATTTAAAGAAAAGTAAATTTAAATATAAGACAAAATAAGATAATATAATAATAATAATATTATTATTATTAAGGCTTAATTGTATTTTTTATCTTTCAAATATCACAATTGTACAATTTTAATCTTCTAGGTTTTAATTGTGCTAATTAGATCCCTTATGTATTGCAAATATATACAATTTTAGTTTCGAAATTTTAATTGTGTCAATTGAATTTTCCCTATATCACAATTATGCAAGTTTAGTCTTCTAGATGAAGTTGTATCTTATGATAAAAAGGAAAAAAAAAATAATAAACCTTTTTCAATCGTCAATAAAGTGGTTGTATCTTTTTAGTATAACTGACATTACTTATGTTGTTACACATGTTCTCTCTTCTTCAAAAAACACAAACAAGTCTTTTTACATGAAAAATACACTCCAAGCATTTAATACAAAATTATAATAAGAAGGTATCCCTCAATAACTATGCTTCACCAAGTATATAAAGAGACGAATTAAAAAAAAAAGTAGAAGTTATGTGTTTCACACATTTTAATAAGTTAAATGCTCTAATCTTAAGCTTACATTTTCCTACATTTTGTTGTTACAAAACTTTTTAATTTGTACTTATTTTGTATATCTTCTCTGTTAAGAGTTATCTTGTAAACCTTTTGTGGCTTGTGAAGGTTTGGAGAAACTGAATATTAAAGAGTACTTGGATTAAGTGATATTGGAGATAAAATCACATGTTGTAGGCCTAAAGAGGTTGCTAAGAATATTTAGCTATAACCGAGGTTTTTATTAGTGAAAATCCTTCTAGAAGAAAGGACTAGACATAATCTCAAGATAGAGATGAATTAATATAAATCTTTAGTGTACTTTTCTTTTCATTTATACCTTTACATGTTTTTCTTAGTGGATGTTTTTATTTTCAAATTTATATTCATATTTGCAATGTATATATAAGTTCACAAACACACAATCCAATTTCCTTCTTGTGTATTATCTATTTATTTCCAGTTGTTATTTAAATGAAAAGGCAAGAACCTTGTTTATGTATGGCGAAGGCTTCATTAACAATCTCTAAGGTTAAACTATTTTATAAATCTCTAAGTCCTCTCATGAAACACAACATACTTTGATTCCCTATACTATTTAAAGGTTTTAATCACATCACAAGTACATATGATTGTTATTGTGCAACTAGGAATAGGTCGTATAGACTCCAATGTCTTCCATAAAGTCTTCAAATTAGTGAAAAACTCAAATAGTTTTCACACCTTGCTTAATGATATGAATTTCTTGAAACAAATATGAGATTCATAAATGATTTCCCTTCAAACACATGTTTCTCAAATCTTTGCATAGAACCTATGCATTATCAATATAAACTGTGGCAATTGGTGGAGTTAGGGTTCTTGTAATCCAAGACATGACCATCACACTACAATGTTCTTATGCATCAAAATTTTCATAATCTAAACTTGAAACAACAATGCCTCCATTAATGAATTTTAGCTTAGACAATAAGGTTCTCTTCATGGCTTGGTTACATGAATGGTAGTTTTCACTATTCAAAGGTTTAGAGTGGTATAACGTGATATCACCAACACCATGCTAGGATTTTCTCTAGGCGGTGATAGAAGTGTTTGGTAGGATTATGCAACTCGATGGTCAAACTATGTTATTAATCCATGAAATAACAATTCTTTAAGGTCCTGTTTAGGGTGGTTTTTTGTTTTGATTCTTGAAATTTTTAAAAAGTTTTTATTTTCAATTTTTTTTGTTTTAATTTTTAAAAAGTTATTATAAATTGAACACAAATAAAATAAGTCAATCATTGTATATTATCTTATTCTACTATAAAATAATGTAATATATAAAATCACTAACATATAAAATAATTAAAAATAATAAATAATAAAAAATTGAAAAATATAAATTTTTACAACAAAAATAAATATTAAAACTATACAAATAAAAAAGTTATACAACCATGATAACAACAATAATAATAAAGATATATATAGTGTTAATGTTTTTATATCTTATGTTTAGTTTCTATTAAACAATAAATTACATATTAATAAATAATAATAACATTGAAAAATATCAATGTCATGATGATGATGATGATGATGACAACACAATAATCGTAGTAATGGTAGTAACAATGACGATGAAAGGGTGATGTTGATGGTGATGTGGTGGTGATGGGGATTATGATGACATTGATGATGGTGGGTGGGAGTGATGGTAGTGATAGTGGTAGTAACAATAACAATAATAGAACGGTAGTGATAAGTGTCACTATTCAATACATTTGTTTAAGAAAATTTGTGTCTTTTGTGCTTAACTGTTGTGAAAATTAGCAATTACTCTCTAATTTGAGACTACTTTTATCCAAACACATGTTTTGAGTCTAGAAACAAATGGAGATATTTAATCCCAATTTTATATGAATTTTAGGTAGCTGAGGAGCAAGTGATGCATGGATAGAGGAGCAAGAAGATAGACAAAAAGAAGCATCTGATGCTGAGAAGCTCAAATAGAACTCGCCCAAGCGAAAAGTTTCTCGCCCAAGCTAAAAAAAATCTCGCTCAAGCGAAATATCTCACTTAAGCGAAAATGATCTAGAAAGCGGTTATTTGTCGGCAGAGAATCTCGCTTAAGCGAGACATATCTCACTTGAGCGAGATAACCCTTTCTCAATTTTATGTACATTCTCGCTTGATCAAAAATATATCGCTCAAGCAAAAAGTCACTTAAGTCAGTATGGAGAAAGTTTAAAAAGGAGAGGGGGAAAAGAAATTAGGTCATCTGGAGAGAAACACATCTATCTTGCAGCAGCCAAGGGCTACCATGAGCAACTAACTTCTTCTGTGGGAATTGAATGTACTCTATTCGAACTCAATTGTATTTTGGTGATGGTTATATATTAATTCTCTTTCTCTACTTGTTCTTGGTATTTCCGTTTGACTCTTATTGTTGGCTTATATCTAATCAATAGATTCCTTATTTTTATTCTTATGTATGACTAGAAAGTATGTGTAAGAATTAGATCTGAACGGAAATACTTGATATATTATAATGTTAAGAATAGATTTCAACATATCAATTACCTAAGAGCATTTAAATTTAAAGCTGGTTAGTTTTCTAGGCAACTAAGGGATTAGTGTTTAGCAAACTTTCTCTAGAATTTCATGCTTGAGGAATCAGTGTAAATGATCTAGAATGTAGTATCAAGAATAAATATTGTGAGAATTGTATGTGATTAGAAATACAAAGTGCAGAAGAGTAAGATAGAGTACGTTCAATCCCAAGTCCCATAACTAAAATTTTAAAATCAAGTTTCTATTCAATCATATTCTTTTTATCATCAAGTTATTTTGAAAACCTAATTCAATTTTAAATCAAATATTTATTCAATTCTTTGTGCTTAGAGAGTGTTACAACATAAGAATTTTAATTAAAACTGTTCATTGTGGATACGACATTCGTACTTTGAAAAGAACTATACTATAGTTGAATTGGTACATTTGCCGAAGAAAAAAAATTAACAGATAATAGTGGTGGCGATGGAGTGATAATGACAACGATAATTATGAGAATATATATTGTCAAAGATAATAAATTTATATTTTTTAAAATTAAAAATCAAATTCACAAAATCTTTTTTTTTTTAGTTTTAAAAATGAACGTATTTTGAAATTAAGTTAAAAATTATTTCAACTCAATTTTTGCTAAATATATTTTGTTTTAAATATTATATTTAAAAACTAAAAACTCGCAAGTACCCCATAAAAATCCTAAAATTTTCATGTTAAAAAAAATAAAAATTAATAAATTAAGATTCAAAAAAATTCAATAATAATCAAAAGAAGATAAAATTTATCGAATGTCAATATACATAAATAAAGTAGATGAACCTACTATAATACTATCCTATGGTGTTCACCTCAATCTTATCATAATAAATTCCTTTTGGTGTTAAACCTCTTTTTTAATTCTCCTATTTACATACCAGTTAAATTTTGTATTTAAATCTTTTCATTTTGTTTTTGTTGAATATCAATATTGATGTTTATTATTGTATCTTATTTCATGGAATTCAACAGACATGTACACATGGAAGCATCATTTCAATTATTGATTCTTTAAAATAATGACTAATTATAACTTCTCACCTTTTTTTAATAGTAGGTCTTTTGTTTTGAAAGATTCAAATCCAATTCTAAAACTTAGCAATTCTATTTGTGAAATATCAATTTCTTTTTAAAATGAATATTATATTTTAATTATTCTCCTAATAACTTAGATTTTAAATAAAAAAATATATATATTATCAATTAATAACAAAAGTTATGTATAATCATTTTATTAATTTTTAAAATAACTATCTTAAAAATCATATTTAACATAATTTTTAATTAAACGGTAGTATAAAAATTGTTATAATCATTCAGCTGCATCAATTAATTAAAAATTAGGCTAAGACTGACTTTTATATATAAAAAGAGTGTGGTACTTATTCAGCTGCAGTATAATAAAAAAATGTCACAATCAAAGTAGATAGAAATTAAATTCTTGTATATATACCCCTTGGTCTTCTTGAGATCGAAAGTTTTGAGGCCTCGTTAAGATCCATTGTCTATCCACTAAATCGTTATGCAGAATATGATGGATAATAATAACCTTACAGACAAAATCGTTTCCAAAGCCAAATATTTAGAAAGCGTATAAGTTTGACTTTATTTTAGTGAAAAGAAAGTTAAAGAGAAACTCCAAATCAACAAATTTTTGTCTCATAATATATACTAGTGGATGACTTTGACGGTTGACCAGCACAGGATTTAGATGCCCCCATTTGGTTCTTATCATTTAGGATTTCTGCGTGAAAAATAATTTTCCTTTAGACATGATGGAGAAAGTGTTGAATATAATTTGTCTTCAAGACCACTATCTAATACAAAGGTCTACTAAGCCTTTAAAACAAACAAAAACTAAAATAAACAATCAAAGAATGATTAATAATCTATATCTATACTAATTATTACTAATAATAATAATAATAGTAATGAGAAATTTCACTTTTGATATATATATTTCATTAAACAGTTTTGTTCTTACATCATTCCTTAAACTTTCACTAATAACTATTTTTTTATCTTTATTTTTATTTATTTATCTTTCCAAACCATTTTTATTTTTTATTTAAAAATTATAAAAAAGCACAAAAGTATCTCTCATTCTCTTAGTAATAATAATAAGAATACTCACTTTTAATATACACATTTTATTGGACAATTATATTATTTATACCATTTCTTAAACTTTCATAAGTAACTACTTTTTTTTATTTAACTTCTTGAACTTTTTTTGTTTCTTATATTTTTTGTTTAAAATGTATTGAGAGGCATTAAGTGTTTTTCTTTTCCCCCAATAATAATAATAATAATAATAATAATAATAATAATAATAATAATATATTTATAAATCTATTTTTTAAGACAAAGAAGAGAGAAATAAAATCGTGGGCATTTTCCTTTTATGTCTCTCTTTTCTTTTATTTTTTATTATATATAGACACGCATATTCAAGTTTAAGAATAATATTTATAATCCAAGTAGGATGCAAGATAGGTTCTTTGTGGTTAATGACAGTTCAAGAGATAAACTGCTCAAGTGGTCACTAAGCTTTCTAGATATTTTCATAGTATATTCTATAGAGAACATTCTATCCATCCAAACACGTTATGAGCTTGATCGCATCATATCATGAATATCGTTATCACTTTCTCTTATTACACAAAGTCAAAGAAGCATGATCATGACTCCTGGATCCACCGGCAATCATGGTGGCCACAATCTTGCAAGTCAGAAATGCCTGCTGAAGGATTCAATTTCAACATTCCACTATGATCCCCTTTTTCTTCATAAGAAGCACTTAGCTCAACAAAAATTGGTAAGGAAATTAAATCATGTTTTTCTCATACAAAATCATATTCTTATTATTCCTATGCACTTGGGGTGCAAAAGCTGATGACCCTTTAGGGCAATTCTGCAATGAAAACACCAACATTAGCAGTGGAGGAAAATTATCAGCCAATATTGATAAAATATTGGCTGAAATAGCCATCAAAACTCCCTCCACTGGCTTTGTCACAACCACATATGGAAAAGACCAAGACAAAGTCTATGCACTGGCTCAGTGCAGGGGAGATGTTGGCACCCAAGATTGCACCAATTGCATCCAAGATGCCACAAAACAAATCCGCCAACGCTGTCCAAACCAAGCCGATGCAAGAATTTGGTATGATTATTGCTTTCTAAGGTATAGTGACAAGAGTTTCTTTGGTGAGGTTGATACATCTTTTGGTATATTCTATTTCAATGTTGAAAATGTGACTGACCCTGAAGCTTTTAATAAAGAGCTTGGGGCTCTGATGGATCACATTAGAGCACAAGCTGTGGTGCCTAGAGAAGAGGGGCTTGGGAAGGGAAAATCTGTGTTGACCCCATTTGTGACACTTTATGCTTTGGTGCAGTGCACTCGAGACTTGTCTGAGATATCTTGTGCTCAATGTTTGGCTATTGCAGTGAGCAACTTCTCCAAATTTTGCAGCAATCGTAAAGGGTGTAGAGTGCTATACAGTTCTTGTTATGTTAGATATGAACTCTACCCTTTTTTCTTCCCTCTTGATTCTAACAAAACAGGACCTTCCAATGCAATAAGAGTAAGCGTTTATACTTAAAAGCATAATTCTGCTTTGCCAAAAGTGGCATTCTTGCTCAATGCTTGGATGCTACCAAATTACCCTTTTGTGGAAACTATTGCTATCACCCCTTGAACATGGAAGTTGCATTTGTCTCAGTGGTTGGCATTAATCGAAGTATGCAGTGATTATTATATAGTCCAGAAGTTTTATTTCTGTGTTGAGTTATGTTATGTCTATCGACATGTGACATCTTTTCTGTTTTTGGTGTGACACGTTTCCTTTAGAAACGTACAAATTCTAGATCCCGTGATGGGTGATGTGCTTCTAATCCTTTGTTGGTGTATTTGCTTTTAACCAGTAATTTTACATGTGGTGCATGATTTTTGGCAATATGTTGAATTTGCAAAAATTAACAAATAATACAACATGAGTGAGTAAAGATTGTAATTCAATTAAGTTCTAAAATTGAATAGCTGTCTGAATTATAAAATTGGATGATTATGAATAAGTACGAAAACAAATTCTATCTATGAATTAATTGATATGAAGTTATTTTAATTTAATTATTGATATTAAATTTGAATTTTAAATATATAATTATATTAAATAATTAAAAAGAAAATTTTTATAATAATTTTATCCTACTTAAATATAATTGTCTCGTATAAAAATTATATGTGATTCATATATATATATATATAAAAGATAAACACAAATTTAAATATAAGAAAAAAATTAACTCATATTAATTAACAAAATTAGTTAATAATATTTAATTTTATTAATATCATTTAAAAAATAATTTTCTTCTAAAATGTTCTTGTTGGAAAAATGGTCATCAGAAATAAATGTGAATTAAAAAAAATATTTTGAGAATAATTTTATAAAATAGGATAAAATTGGTTTAGATTCATGTATATTTTTTACTAACATATATATTTTTATATTAAAAAAAAGAAAGTAACAATTAAAATTAGGAAAAGGCTTAATTGCAAATTGTACTTTTAATTTTTTTATTTTGTAAATTTTATCATTTGTTATTTGAATTTATATGACATGTTTATATGGTTGTACTTTTTTTATTTTTTTTAATTAATTTTATCTCCAAGTTTTTTATTTTTAACTAATTTTATCCTCTAATTTTTTTATTTTTTGATAAATTTTATCCTTGATTTTTTATTGACAATTAAGATAAAAATTATGAAAGATAAAATTTGAAAGTCTTTTAAAAGTTAAAGATAAAATACACTAAATTAATTTGTTGAAGGTAAAATTTGTTAAAAAAAAATCATATGCTAAGGTAAAAAGTACAATTAAGTATTAAGAAAAAGATATTATTTTTGTGCAATAGTTCGAATGGGTGATTTCTTGCAAAGATTTTATTTTTTATTTTTTTATTTTAATTAGTATTTATTTTAATAATATTAATTAACATTTGAAATTTGTGTATTTTATGTCATTTATATTCATACTATATAGTGTTGCTGTTAAAATTATTGATTAAAAATATTAAATTTGTAAAAAAAAATACAGTGACATAATATGATATAATTGATAAATAGTTATGCTTTATAAACATGTGATTAATAAAAAAAACAAACAAATACAAAAATATCAATTTGATCTTAAGTTTATGTGTATAAAAAGAATATATTAAAAGATATAATTTTTTTAAATAGATATTTATATCTTAACAATAAGTATATGATTCTTAACTAAAAAACACCTTGAGTAATACTTTTTTTTTAAAGAATAAGTTTTCTAAGAACAATCAATGAAAAAATTCTCATATTACTAAAATTAACATTTTACAAAATTTTACATCTTTATTATTTTAAATAATTCAACCATTTTTTCTCTTTAATCTAGTAATTTTGAACGTTTCTTAAATAGATCCCACAATGAACACGAGTGTTTTTATATTTTATTATTCATCTTAAATTTAATTTAATATATATTTTTATGTCAATCATTAAAATAATAAATAAATATATAATCATTTTTAATTCCATAAAATATTCACTTCAAAAATTTAAAATATAACAAAAAATTACTAAAATTTAAATAAATATACACTATTTTTTATTACATCATTTTTATCACATACTTTATACTAATAATTTAAATAAATAAAAGAAATTTTAAATTAATAATATTTTTTAATATATAAATAAATAGAAAATAATATATTATTGAAATATAGTTTAACTTTTAAATAATAAATAAATATAAGTTCATTTTTAATTAAATAATATTTTAAAATATAAAATTAAGTGGCCCTCATTAAATTGGTGAAAGAATCTCTTGCTTTGTGTTGCACATTATGTTTGGATGGAATGATTTACAAAGGATGGAATTGAAAGGATGAAATGTCTTACATATACATGATTTGTGTATCTACTTGCAAAACTATTGGCAAGAATAGTTTAAGATCCACTTGAAATATGTGTTAATGTTTCCACCTACTATATATCATTTATTAATATATATAATTCAAAATATTATTATAAAAATAATTAATAATTAAATTTATTCAATATAATAATTTATTGAATTTAGAAATTAAGTTCAATATATAATATAGTCACTATACATATTGTAAATTTTTAATTTAATTTTTATACTAAATTTTTTAAATTAGTCTCTTTATGTAAACATTATTAATTTTAATTTTCTTATTATTTATCTTTATTATACAGTTTTAGTTTAATCCTTATATATATAATGCATTTGTGCCAACATATAAGGATTAAATTAAAAATATATTAGTGATCAAATTAAAAATACACTACACATATATGAATCTTATTAAGAATGTATAAAAAAGTTAGCATGATAGTGACCAAACTACTAATTTTTATACATATAAGGATTAATTGAATAAGATTTTATATATATGAATCAAATTAAAAATTTATGAGATACATAAAGATTAAATTATATATATTTTAATATATATAAATTAATAATACTAATTATAGGATAAAATTATATTTTTTATATTTTTTTATTTATTTATTTTACCATTCAATCTAAACATTTTTAAATTTCACTTTAAAATTATCTAAATTTTTATGCTATGTATTTCTCTCTTTTCAATTTTTTTCCTTCCTGTATTAATAATTATCCAAACTAAGAATCATCCATTCTATCCTACACAAAAAAAATACTTTGTCTGTATGAAAATTAGTGTCCATATTATTTCAATCTTTCATTTTTTTTTCCTTTTATAAAAAAATGATAAAATCAGGAGGCACCTTCAATCCTATGAGAAAAGGTGTTAATGACATAGAGACTATCAACAGGTATCTACCTTTGAAGATTATTGCTCCAACTCAAATAGTAAACAATTCTACCAATTATAAAATACTCAATTAGTGCCTAAACGTCATAAAATCTTTTTTTTTTAATTATCCACTAAAAAAAAGTGACATTAAAAAAAAATCAAATTGACATCTATTAAAAAAAATAATGCTTCATAACAAATTATTAATCACATACACCAATCAAGATTTGCATCTTACTTTGTAGAACAAATCCTCCCTCCCTCCTCAAAATTTCTCCCTTTCCCTTCGTTAAAATCCCTTTTTCCCTTCTTTGAATCCTTCAAGTCCAAACATAGACAATCAATCATGTTTATAAATTCAATCACTTTTCATTTCCCCGGGATACTTAAGAGTTAAGACAATTAAATAGAAATTAAGTAATCAAAATCGTATTTTTATAGAAAAACTATATTTAAGTCTAGAAAATTTTAAAAAGTTTTTATTTTATTTTTTATAAACAAGCTACTGCAGGGCATCACATGTCTACTTTTTACGCGATTTGCAGTGTGTCCACGTGTATTGAGCACACGGCATAGGCTCTCCCATGGTTTGGAATCGAATGCCGTAGAAACGCAAACCCTTTCTTGTAGCATTTCTAAGCTATCAGCTCCTTCTTTCACTTTCCCTCTTCAGACTATGAACCGGTATGTATGCTTTTCCACTTTTCACTATTTTGAATCCCATTCCTTATGTCGCAATTTTGGTCTTTACTCTGTAATGTAATATTTTTATTTCCATTGTGTTTCCCATGTAAAAACTGTTGTGGGGTCTGACATAACAGAGTGATAAAGAAGACTGTTTCAAATGTCTGCGCCCTGAAAATTCCAAGGAAGCATTTTTGTAATGAGGCTGTGAAAGTTGCCAGTTCCACTATTGAAGATGCTTCCAATGTAAGCAAACAACATCTCATTATCAAAAATTCTATTTTTCCAGTGTTTGTATTTGGGGGTGGGGGTGGGGGTGGGGGGTTGCTCCTTCTTATGGAGTGAAATGTGCAAAATGGATTCATTGATATAGTGTTAGAGCAAGTTGGGGGTAGTTATTTTTGTATTAGATTTTGGGAAACTTGAAATTTCAGCGATATGGTTTGATCAAACGGGTGTGATTCTTGTGTTTCTAAATTGACCATTTGGCGTGGATATACTTGAAGATTGTAACCCTGTCCTGTTGATACAGCTCTCCAAGTTTCTTCTTTGGTAGACTGAGGAGTTATACCTTTTAATATTCAATGGAAGATGTAATCTTATTTCCTTTAAGACTCGGGAAACAATCACGAATTGTAGGTTAGACTTACTGTAGTCTTTCTATAGTGATGGAGATACTTTTTTGGCACTTTGATGAGCTTTTAGACGATGATCAGTTTCAGATTGTAATTTTATAGATACTGTTAGGCAATCTTGTTGAGATTTGAGTTTGTAATTATTGTTTTGAACAACATTTTGAAAATTTTTAAGTTATATATCTAGTATTTTAGTTTTTAATATAGTAGAAAATTGAATTTTTCCAGGAGAACCTAATGTGAATTTGATTTTATAGGAAATGCAGATTTGCTTCATATTAATACTTTAGAAACAATAGGGGTTTCAAGTAGCAAGACTGGGACAAAAGAGGAGGAGTGGGGCTGCCAATACTTATGCTGCTCTATCAAATCAACGATAAAAAACTTACTACAGAATCTTACTCCAGAGTCCAGAATATCTATTTACTAAGTAGTCAATTGTGTCCTATAGCATAGCTATGGCAGAGTAGCTGAGCGGAGCAGTCCAAGGCTGCTATGGGGTTCAAATAGTGGAGTTGTTTTCAATAGCCACCAAAATAGCAGCTTTTTGTGTGCTATGGTGGCACTACCATGATATATATAGGCTTCAAAAATCCATTTTTTATACCTAGAAGAATGTTGTTTAGGGGTTATTGGGTAAAAATGTGATTTCTCCCCCATTTTCTAATGCATTTTTTGCTTCAGAAACAAAATAGGATTTGAAATCCTTCTTCCTTGACCATTCCACAAAAAGTTACCTTTGTTCTTTCACATTTTATAGGACTATTTTTTTTCCTGTGTTCTGTCCTCTTATTTTTTTTTGGCCAAATTACTTTTTTGGTTGTTTTTCTTATTTTTAAGATTTATGTAGGTGTTTCATCTTTCAAAAACTTTATTTTGGTTCTTCATCTTTTAAATTTTGGTTTAATTGGTCTTTTCGAAACAATGATCATTTTCAAGTTTAGGACACAACTTTGAAGTTTTTTTTTTATTGAATCAAGACGTGAAACTTGTTTCATTAGATTCATCTATATGAAAACTATAGAACCCAAATGTTTGAACCAAAAAGGGTTATAAATATGATGAAAATTGCTTGAAAAATAAGTCTCATAAGCAACTGGAAAAGAATATGATATTAAATATTTCAATTTTTTGGTTGCTTGTTGGATTCACTTTTCACGTAATTTTTATTATGTTTATAGTCCTTTTTGATTTGAACACCAATTAGGTTCTATAGTTATATGTAGATTAAATCTAGTAAAACACATTTCACGTCTTGAATTAGTAAAAGAAAATTCAAAATTGTGTTCCAAAATAAAAAAATGATCATTATTTCAAAAGGACCAATTTGACCCAAATTTAAAAGATAAAAGACCAAAATGGATTTTTTGAAAGATGAAGGACTAAATGAATTTTAAAAATAAGACAAAGAATCAAAAGTGTAATTTAGTCTATTTTCTAAAACTTCCCAATTCATTCTGCTAATTTTTAGTTGTTATTTTCTTTTTATTTTAATTTCCTTGTCATCTTTTATTTCTTGACGTCATTACATTGTTCTTATTGCTTCTAGATTGATGGTGATTGTGTGATAACTGTGACTTATTATTTATCATGAATTTGTGCGATCTTTTGAGTATGTATATGTGTCATATAGTTTGTACTATAATATTTAAAATAGCAGCCATCCTGTTTACTGTTTTCAGTGTTGGCCACTACATACTGCTATCCAAGATTGATAGATGACAACATAAAGACACTACACCCTTTGGTTTGGGTGATCAAGTATAAAGACAGTATATAACATTCTGTAACACTCCTCCCACTTATGCTGCAAGCTCTTGGTTTAGGTAGAAAATTTCCCAACACAAAGGAAAAAACACCAAGCTATGAAACAACTCTACCCATCTCAACAAACAATCTTAGGAAACTAATACTCTGCTGGACTAAGAAACCCTTTTGGTGTTGACAGCCGACCTTTCAAGCACTTGACTCGTGACACATCTTCAGATGTCTTTTGACTTTTCCCATCATTGGTCATCTCAGCTCTCAAGCTGGTCTCCACAACACTGGACTAGCCAGTTACCCAAAGATTCTCTAATAGTACTGTTGAGTCTTCAAATCACATCTCCATAGACAGAAAAGCAAGATGACCAAACCATAACTCTTAGCAACAATGCCAAACCAACACAGGGTATGTTTATTTAGGTATTGGTAGCATTGATCTTGAAAGAGTTGATGTGGAGAGAATTGATTTTGAGATAGTTGAGGCTAAAAAAGCTGACTTGTATTTGGGAATGATATTTAAAAGTCTGTTAAGAAGAATTGACTATTTTTGGATGATAAAGTAGTGTATCACTATTGAAGTATAAATATAGATAAATAGATATATTTGTGGATTCCACACCTAGAATCAATTCTCTTGCCAACATAAAAGCTAAAAAAAATTTCTTCTCTCAGAAATTCTGCTCACTGTAGAGTGTAGAATTGATTTTGAGAATTCCAAATGTTCCTCAGAATCTATGCCACCCCATTTTCTCAGAGCAAATGGCCATTTGGGTTTATTCAGACAGACACTCACTAGGTTGGATCAAGGCTATATACAGGACTCTTTGGGTTACACCTGTGATGCTACTCAACTACCTTGCTCAACCACTGTATTTGCTCCAACTCTTTTGAAGCCATATCAACAACACTGACTGTAATCATTTTAAACTTGGGCAACTAGGCCTCACCCCCATGATCAGCAAACTCTACGAGTTAACACAGACTGGAATCATTATTGAGTTGGGCAACTTGCCCTCACTTCCTCAAACAAGCTGTGTGATTAAATCAAGCAACAGCCAAGGGAAAACTATGTGACATGATGATACGATCCCTCTTCTTTTACTGGTTTGAGGTTGATTGTAGGTTTGTAGCATCATATTTTTAACTTCTGGTTCCCACTTTTATTTTATCTTTTAGTAGTTTATTCTGGTAACATTGATTGAAGGGATGATTGTGATTACTAAGTTCTCAGCTTCTTTGTAATCTGTCTATATCACTTCTTCCACACTCCTTGCATCTTTGTGCATTTTCATATTACTATATTAGTTTATATTGAATGATAATGATTTCCCAATGGAATAGCAGATGAAAATTGTGTAATTTATATTCTTGAAAATTTGCAGGAGCATGAGAAGAAGCAGGCTATTAGTAAAATTATTCCACAATATGATATTGCTATTGTTGGAGGAGGCATGGTTGGCATGGCTTTATCTTGTTTCTTGGGTAGGTAATAATCTACATGGAGATGGGTGTGTGTTAAAGTCATTTTTTGTAGACTTCAATACATTGTATCATGTCCTCATCTATAATGCATGGGGGAAAATTGCTGTAGGTGGATAAGCTTTAGCAAAAATCTTTAGCCAATCATGTCTTCACCAGAGTTTAATCTTTTGTCAATGTGCAACTATTTAATGCCTTTATCCCAGGTCAATATACTGAATAGAGGTTTCACTTTTTTTTTGGTCTATCTAAATTTGTGGTGATTAATGAACTGATTTCTGATCCAGATGCATAAAATATTTGAGAATCTGTTTCACTATTATTACATGGTTTATTTGAATTCTGCCTACTTGGATCTGTCCTTAGTAATTTGTTATAGTTTGGGTGTGTTCCAAACCATATTGGATGGCTGTGATCACCCCTGTCAATAAAATATACTAAGCAGTGAGCTGTAGTCATTCATTATGAAAAATTGTTCAAGTCTTTCTGTTTGCTTTCTGAACTTTGAAACCATAATTAGATTTTATTCTTGCAAGGTTCCAGGTGAACTTAATAAATTGAATGGTTGGGCTTGAGCGTAGTACCTCAATGCTTTTTAATCACCCTAAAAGTTTGGTATTTGATAACTTCAGTTTCATCAAAGAGAGCATTAGAGCTTGTATTTATATAGTCTATTCACTTGTCATTCACAAGGCTACCTAATAAATTTGAAGGTTGCATTTACAATTTCCTTATAGTTGTGACAAATTGTGTTTTTATTCTAACACTTCAATATATCCTTGTTCAATTATTTATTCTGTACGTTGTTTCTGAAAATAGTTTTTTTTTCTTTTTTTCAAAATCACTCTCTAGAAGCTGTCAAGAAAAGTGATGTGTTATAATCTCAAATGTGGCTAATATTTTTTTCTTCCAGCAAGTAATCCAATGACAAAGCTGTTGAGTGTTGCAATTATTGATAGCAATCCAGCTCTGGGTAGTAGCTTGCACATCAAGAAGGAAGATCCCCCTGATCCAAGAGTCAGTACAGTAACTCCTGCTTCTATATCTTTTCTCCAAGGTATCAGGTCCTTAAGGTTTGTTAGTCACTATTTTTCATTGTGGTTTCAATTTCAAATTCTCTTTTTTAAGGGGGGTCTTCTAATAGAAAAGGCAAACTTTTATTAGAGAGAAAAGGAGGAAAGTACAACTGTGATGGATGGGTTATTATCCAAAACAGAGTAAACAAGGTACGGCAAGAATATATTTAAAATAAAAATCAAGAATACATGGCTGCTGAGTCCTATGTACTAGAAATAGCATCTCCCCTAAAACAGCAATAAACAGAAATGCAACGATAAGCCACAATCATTATCCTTTCCCATTAAAGTTTGCAGGAATAGGGACACCCTCTAATATGAGGGTGTCTCACTAGCCAAATATAAATACACAATAGAACTGTAAAAACTGCTCATTTCCAAAAAAATGTTTTCCTTCTTTCTTGCAAAAACCTATATAGTGAAGCATGAAAAACCACTTCAAAGCATAAGGGAACAAAGAAAAATGTTAATAGTGAATAGTTCACTTGTAGCAATTGGAACTTGGTCTGGCTATAGAGAATATAACATCACTTAACATTATGATTTTGAAAACTAGAGGACCTTTTTAAAGAAAATGGTCTATTTGTACTTGTCATTATGGCAACTAAAAACAAATGGAACAACTAATATGTATTAAAAACTAGACTCACATTTACATGCATAAATCATGCTTAGTAATTATTAATAATCATCAAGGTTTAATAAAATTAACCACAAAACACAGTATTCAATGTTCAACACAGAAATCATAAATATGTCAAACCTTGAAGGGGTGTAGAAATCTAAGCATTGTTTCCTAGCTCTTAAGAGGTCTGAATGGCATTCCTGTTCCTCATTAAAGTTCAATGTACAACAGTCCTATTAGTTTATTCACAGATAACCATGTGCATGAGAGGATTGGGTCTTCCATAAAAATTCATGTAACATACATAATTCTAGCTGTATATCTTTCTTTTCTCTTGGCTCAATGCAGTTTTCACTACATGTAAATTTGATTATTCATGTCACTCAAATTACAATATATTCTCTTCTGTTGGACAATCTATCACTTCACTTGTGTGTATAGTCAAGCCATCATGACCTCATAGTTGGTGTGCTCAAGTTGTTGCTCAAGTTTTCTGCACTGACCCTGTCTCTCTCTGCATGTTACTCATTTCACTTTGCATAAAATAAAAGTAATGAGTAATTGGACCTAGGGGTGAATGCCATTGCTTCAACATGGTGACATGTTGCTTTTATTGAGTTTGAAGTCCTTGCTTAAGTTACATGAATGAAATTGTAGCAACAAAGGTACTTGGACATTTGCTTGTATGATATGGATGAAAACATGAATACTTTTATCTATTTTCAGATGCTGGTGCATGGAAATATGTTGAGCAAAATAGACATGCTTATTTTAATACAATGCAGGTAACTTTTGTTCTCTGTCCCCCATTCACTAGTTATTAATTTTACTTTCATGAATAGCTCAATATACATGCTTGTGAGAAAAATAGACATGTTTTTCCATTATGTGTATATCACTTATATGATTATTTGTCTATTGTTTTATGAGAGCATAGTTGGGATTTAGTTTGATGGACTAGGTCCTCAACTTGTATTTTGAAAAATGTAGTCTTGCAATTTACTTACCCAACTTAGTCCATGGATATGGATAATTTTGTCCAAAATAAAGGAAGTGAAATAGTGCATTTTATAATTTAATCATTGATGTCAACTTCACCAAAGATGATAAGACAAGGTGCATGAAGGATACTTTGTAGCCTTCAGCAGGTGCTTGCTGTGTGCCAATTTTTGGCCTTTGCATACCTTGTTACCTTTAGTGCCTTGGTAAGCTGCATATTTATTTGTTGTTTGGCTGAAAACATGAATAACCAAAAAGGAACTGCCCACCCTATTTTAAGATTAAGATTATTACAGATTATATTAGGGGTTATGAGTCTTATTGTAAGTTGGCTTGCATTAGTTGTCTTTTCCCTATTCCTAGCAGCAAGGCTGTCAAAGCTCTACTCTCAATATTATCCCTCTTCTTAACCTCTCCAACTATTAACTTTCCACTCAATTCCTGCAACATCTTGCTCTGCATTATCATCACAACAAAGGTGGGTCCAGGGTCACTAGATCCAGAATCATTCACTCTGATCTCATCAGCCCTGAAAATTTCTCTATACTGGCTTTGTGCATTGTCCCCATTTCCAAATCTGTTATTTTTCCCTTTGAAGAATCGATCCAGCAGAAACCCTTTCCTTCCATGTCCCTGGAGTCTTTCTGTCCACACATCATAACAAATAGCATTAGGAAAAAATGCTATGACAAAGTTGCACCACTAACACTTGTGTTCCATTAACAAGTCTGGTGGTGAGAAAGCCACATGGATTGAATGTTGCATACTCTGTTATTAAGCTCCTTGATTATCTCTCCACAAAGCATCCTACTATGAGTGTTGAAGCTTGTTAGTTTGATCTCATGCTTTCATGAGGCTTTAGATCCCATATTTATTCCCATAATCACAAAACCCATAAAAAGAAGCAAGCTTGAATAATGATATATTAACTGTGACCTTTATTGGATGGTATGGTGCTAAACTCAATATTGGGGCCGCTGAGCAAAAAGGTCAAAGTCTCCAGAAACAATCTCATTTGCTCTGCATTTGTACCAAGCAAGTTATCTGTCAATGATGTTGCCAAGGTTTTGTTATTCTAGGGGGTTACCTGTTTCTTAAGTTCTTTGTAGAGATTGACTAAGTTGGTTTAAATGTTGTAGTGTTATTTGTTTTCTGTTTGTGGGTGTTCTACTTGTAACAAGTTTTAAGTTCAGTAAACTTAAGCTTAAAGGAGAATGTTAGAAGATATGAGGGTTTTGAGTCTTATTGTTGCTGGGCTTGGACTTTTACTAATAGTGCTAGCAGCCTAGTTGACCTAAGTATATTCTGGAGCACTAGGTTATGGTATTGTAATATGTTACATTCATAAATAATATTTAAATCTACTGTTAGCTGTCTTTTCTTTTTTCCATGTCTAACATTTATCAATTAAAAATATTAATAAATAAAAATTATAATAATATTTATCAATGTAATTCCCTGATTGACATGGATAAAAGAACAATCTTCCTGAACTCAGGCTAAATGATTAGCTGTTTGAAAATATAATCAAGCCCTCATATGTATGGTACCATAAATTTTGACCTTGTTTCTTTAGATGATATTTTAACCAATGAATGGTTGCTTAGATAATATTCATCATAGAAGGTTAGTTGGAACGTTAAATAACCTCACAGTACCAAGGCCAAATATCTCCCTTGCTGTGAGCATGGTAAGCCAATTCCATAACTCTCCGTGTGAATCTCACTTGGATGCTGATGTTACATTACATTAATACTCAAAGGAGCACTTTGAGAGAGCAGCTTGCCATATGAAGATAAGAGGCACATGGACATTTGTGGTGGTCATAAGATGCTGATTGTGCAAGCACTCTCTTGGATATCTACTTCAAGATACTAAGTTCTTTTGGGGAGAATATGATTTTGTGGAAAAGCAGGTAGCAATCTAGTGATGATAGATCAAGTGCAAAGGCTGAATATCTACAACTTGTGATGGGAACTACAACTTGTGAACCCATTTGGTTATTATTATATTTTTTATAAGCATTTGGTTAAAGTAATTGCTCACCGATTTTAACATTTGTGAATTTTGAATCAGTCACTGAACTCATTAACAATCAAGCTGCACTGCACTTATCTTCAAATCCTTTCTTTAATTAAAGGACTAAAAAGGTTGAGATTGATTGCCATTTTGTTTGGGAGAAAATTGTCTGCAAAGCTTGCCTCTTATCTTCAAATCCTATCAACTTGCATGCATTTTCACAAAGACTCTTAGGTCGTCAAGTCAACTATACATTTGACAGGCTTGGCACACATGATATAATATATACACCCCAACAACTTTAGGGGAAATACATAATATATATAATATATACATAATATATATAATATATACATAATATATACACCCAACAACTTTAGGGGAAATGTTGGATGTTGGAATATGTTTGGTATTTTTGGTAGGATTTCAAGTATATATTATAGAATCAGCTAGGAACCAATTTAGGACTGTGTATCTGAGATTGAATCTTTGTAATTAACTCCAACACTTAATATGTAGACAGACTATGTAGATTGTAACAGACACACAATTTCAAGTGTGTCAGTTGATAGAACTCCAAATAGTGGAATAAGGCTTTGATGGTGGTGGTTATTTGATGTAAAATAATTTATTCACTTTCTTAGTTTAAGCACCTAACATCATTTAAACATTTATTGTGCTTTTTGCCTCAAGGCAGTAGATTCTCCCTGTGCCTTAAGGATGCATTTTTCTTTAACTACACTTTTTATTCCATTATTCGACATTTCATAAAGTGTTCTGTATCTCTTTGCAGGTCTGGGATTATACTGGTTTGGGGTATGCTAGATATCATGCAAGAGATGTAAATAAAGACTTTCTAGGGTAAGTATGGATACATCATCATGAAGTAAACCTCTTTGCAAAACAGCTATCACATTTCTAATTAGAAAAACTTGATCATTAGGTGTGTGGCAGAGAATAAAGTGCTCCATAATGCCTTGTTGTCATGTGTAAAGGTATAAATTCATGTTCTGTCTGATACGCTATGTGTAATTGCTTGGCAAGTACTTTTACGGAACATTTAGCTGCTTGGATAATGCCTCAAGCCGTTTTGGTTTCTAATTGTACTGAATGGCGTCATGGTTCTTCTTGTTATTGTTACATTATTCATAATTGGAAACTGTTAGGATTCCTCAATCATGCTCCTGTTCTTTATTTCTCTTCTCTCCTGACACATTATTCTTTTGTAAAAAATGAGTTTTTTTTTTTTTTTCTGTTTAGACAACGTTAAGATGTACTACATTGGCTGGTAATATTTTAACAACGTACTTCTTTTATGACTGGGATTCTAGTTTTTCGGTTGAAGTAGGCCAGTTCATTCATAACTGATTTATCTGCTAGAAGATCTCTAGTTTTAATATTCTGCCTTCACTTGTCTTTCAGTGTAATAAAGTACTCTGGATAGTAAGCTTGTTAATACTAGTGTTAAATGTGAATGAGATGAAACACTTTCATATCTTTGAATGTTCTAAAATTTTATGCAATGCAGCTGGTTCAGATATATGTTTTAATGCCAAGATCATTAAGTCACTAGATCTAGCTATGTTTGGGCTGCTTTTGTTTTTTCCCTATTAAGAACTTTGCTTATCCCATTATCTAAGAGTAAAATTTGTCATTCTGGGGCATATGCTTATATTACATTGAGAACTATGAACTTTTTGTCAGGAATCTGATTTCAAGACAACAATCTATCCTTTGAGGTTAAGTTCAATGACTTCGAATACAAGCTCTATGTCTATGGCGGAGGAGAATACAACGTCCCAAGAACCACCATCTGCTAAAGGTCATGGTGCAAAACTGCAACTTAGTGATGGCAGTAGCATATATGCAAAGTTGGTGGTAATATAAACGTGTTATGTTGCATTGCTATAAACGTGCAATTTAAATGTGATGGCAGTAGCATATGTTGCATTCTGGAGGTCAATTAGCTACCCTCTGATCATTATAATTTAATATGTCTATTTACAAAGATGTTTGTTTTGAAGGTTGGTTCTGATGGAGGAAAATCACATGTTAGGGAATTGGCAGGAATCAAAACAACTGGATGGAATTACTCTCAGAATGCAATAATCTGCACAGTAGAACATACTTCTGAAAATTGTTGTGCATGGCAACGTTTTCTACCAACAGGTCCAATTGCTCTTTTACCCATGGGTGATAAGTTTAGCAATATTGTTTGGACCATGAGCCCAACAGAGTCAAACAACCGCAAATCAATTACCGAGGAAGAATTTTTGAAGGATGTGAATTATGCTTTAGATTATGGTCATGGACCTCATCCTACATCAAGCTTATTAGGAACTCGAGACATGTTCTCTTGGTTTAAAATGGATGCAACATCAACTAATGAATTCTTTGAAATTCCTCCTAAAGTAACAAGGTTGGCATCTGAAAGGATGGTTTTTCCTTTGTCTTTAAGACATGCCAATTCCTATGCATCAAAACGTGTGGTTCTTATTGGAGATGCAGCCCACACTGTCCATCCTCTTGCTGGTCAAGGAGTTAATTTGGGTTTTGGAGATGCATTTTCTCTTTCAAGAATTATTGGAGAGGGGATTGCTTTGGGCACTGATATTGGAGAGGTATGTTTTGTAATGTGTGTGCATTGGTGTGTGAGCATTTGCTGCTTGGAATCCCAAAGGTTTCCTAGATAATCTCTGTCTCCCTGTCACACATGCACACGCCCGCCCGCACACATACTATCAATTGGCACTATATGTCAAATTTGGGCTACTAATCTGTACATACATATAGATATGACACGATTCTTTTTTGTTTATGCTGCTCTGCAGGTAAATTTGTTAAAGAAGTATGAAGCAGAGAGGAAAGCAGCAAATATTACGATGATGGCAATCCTTGATGGCTTCCAAAAAGCCTATTCTATCGATTTTGGACCTTTTAATGTTCTGCGAGCTGCAGTCTTCCATGGGGCAAACTATATATCACCACTCAAAAAAAGTATCATTTCCTATGCTTCAGGGGAGCATAAATTGCCCATTTTCTTCTGAATACAGAAATGTCGTTTAGGTAAAGTTATTGATTGACTGAGACTGACTGCATTTTGCACCTGGTCAGTCCTTTTCGTTTGTTACTGGCCTAGGTGTATTACAATAAATTTTAGTCAATGGTTTGACACCCCCAAAGTTTTTTTCTTTTCCTTGATTTCTTTTTTTCTGGGGTTATGGATAAAATGAAATTAGTTTGCCTCCATGGTTATTCTCTTTACCCTTCTAAAGTTTTTTTTTTTTTCTTTTCATAAAGAGCTTTAGCCTTCTAAAGTTAATGTTCTGTGCAACATTGGGTGAAAGAAGGTTAGTCTTTCTTCTTACTCTGCCATACATGCTGTGATGAATTTATGTCATTTAGGATTCGGATTCGGGGGAGATTTTTCCGGGCACAGTGAGTATTTTAAACGCAAGTTCACACCATACCCTCATATTTTTTGTGGTCAACGTTTGAGAAAAAGAATAACATTTTAGGTATTTGGGCATTAGCCATTTAGAAATTGATGGGGCTACATAATCCGAATGTAAGGATGGCATTAGGTTAAATTACATCTAACTTTACCCGTTACCTTAAATAGTCGGCAAAAAAAAAAATATTAGGCTTTATTTGTTATCTTTTTTCATTAAAAATTATTTTAAAGTTAGAGTTTAAAATGAGTTTTAAAAATAAAGAAATTTAATCATTTTCGTTCTTTTTTTTGTTTTAAAGGTTCCAATTAAGTTTTTTAAAATAAATTAAATTTATTTAAAATTAATTGTCTCATTCAATGAAAAAGCATATATTTATAAAAATAAATTAGATATAATTAATTCATCTAGCATATGTTTATTGTAATAAAAAAAATTATAAAATCTATTGATATATATACTTTTAAAACTGTCAAATTATTTTAATTAATAAAAAATAATTTTAAAGATGTTTTATAAATTATTTATTATATATAATATGAATTAAATGAATTTAAGTATTAATTACAGAAAGTAAAATGGTTAAAAATTCTATACTATTGTTCAATAAAAAGTTTACAAGATAAAAATATTTTGTTTAAACATAACTAATGTTAAATTATATTAAAGTGTTTAAACAATTATTTAATAGATATACCATTATAATTAAGAATTCTGAAATCAATTAAAATGTTAAAAAAAATTATGAAATTGAAAATAACTTTAAAGAATAAATTATAAATATTTGAAAATATCAGAATTTTATTTAGCCATATTATTTACTCATTTTAGTAAATTTTTTTATTTCATAAAATGAAAAATAAATATTAAAAAATATATATGATTAATATTTCTAATTTTCTAATACAAATAATTTGAAAATAGATTAAAATCTCACAATAAATAAATATAATTTAAAATAAACTAAAATATGATTTAATATGAAGAATGCTTGTTTTGCCACTGTAAATCCTTTCAACTACTTATTTTATTCCTTTGTTAAAAACAAGGGTTGTAAATTGCTAACTGTTGGAGCCTCCAACAGACGTCGATGACACTACTCAATTACAAGACAATGTCACTCAAAATGGGGATGCTTAATAAAAATAAATTAAAATCTCACAATAAATAAATATAATTTAAAATAAAGTAAAATCTAAGAGAACTATTGAATACGAAGAATGAAGCACTCAAATTGGAAAATTCACAAAAAATTAAAAAAAAAAACTTTTGGATAAGTTAGGATTAAAGAGGAAATTAGGTAAATAAGTTCCGTGTAAGCTGTGAAAAAACTCTTTCTACTAATTTAATTAAAAACTTATTTTAAATTGTTTAATGAAAATAAGTTGCTTATATTTTAAGAGTTTTTTTTTTTAAATATTTGATTCAACTTCTCTTTTAAAGAAGATAGGCTAAAAAATTAGGTCAAACACAATCTTAATCAATAAGAATAACAATATAATATTAATATATTATTTATATTTATTTAAACATATGAATTAATCAGACTATTTTAAAAATAAGTTAGGCTAACTATATATGATTTTAAAAACTTTAACTTAATTAACACAGACTTAATTGCATATCTACAACTTAATTTTTATTATTTTATAAATTTTATCATTTAAATTTTTATAAATTTTACTATTTAAATTTTTAATTTTGACAAATTTTTATCAATATTGATGTGTCATTAAAATAAAATTTAAAAAACATAATATTGTTTTGTTATCAATTTTGAAAAACGACATTATGTTATTATATAATGGTAAAATATGTAAAAAAAAATTGAAACATAGTAAAAAAAAGGAGTAAAACTTGAAAATTTAGATTGTAAAATTTGTGAAAAAAATTGAATAGTAAAATTTATAAAATAATTAAAGTTGAATAATAAAATATTTAATTAATTCTTTAATCTATTCATGTTTCTACAAATTCAATTCATCTATATTTTCATTCTTATTAAAAGGGGAGTTTAAATTATATTAAAAAAATATTTGTTTTCTGTGAATAGCACCATAAAAGAAGTTTGCAAGATTCAAAGATTAAATGATAAATAAATGGAGAAATTTACTTTAACTAGGTAAGGAAGCACTTAGCTTGGACAATTTAGAATTATGCATGTTTGGTTTAACTTATTTTATAAAAGTAATTTATTTTTATCAAAATTTTAAAAGATTTTATAAAGATTTAATTGTAATTTTGGTTCATTAAGTATTATAATTGTATTTTTTAGTCTTTAAAGTTTTAATTATGCTAATTAAGTCACTCGAGTATTGTACATGTGTCATTTTAATATCTTATATTTTAATTAGGTTAATTGGATCCCCTCAAACATTGTAATTGTGTCATTTTAATTTCTTAAATGTCATAATTATGTGTTGTGAACTAAACTTTCAAAGACAAAAATCACACAATTGTGAGACTTGTAGAGTTAAAATTATATAATTATAATACTTATAGATTAAAATTATACAATTGCAAACATTTAAGATCCTTGAGAAATCCAATTGACAATTAGAACTTTGAAAACTAAAATTGTATAATTATAATACTTGAAGGATCTAATTGATTGATGTAACTAAAATTTTTGAACTAAGACTCCATTTTGGATGGTTTTCCAGTTTAGTTTTAAAAATTTTAAAAATCAAAATTAATTTTAGTTTTTTTATTTTTAGTTTTAGTTTTTAAAAAGTTGTTGCAAATTAAAGATAGATAAAATAAGTCAATTATTATATCTTATTTTTTTCAGTAC
>JAMLFT010000215.1:0-50392 GCA_026544285.1 Pachyrhizus erosus
ATCTATTATCTCAATGTACTTAGAAAAAGAGAAAAAGAAAAATCAGAAAATAAAAACCCTTTGTACATGTGCAACAGTAAAGTGTTTATTACCAAGCAAGGGATAAAGAATTGATTTTGATTTTCTCTTCTTTATCTAAAATGTTGGCATCTTTGAGATTGAAGATTGCAATTCGATTGATTCCTATGTGAATGTGCTTATGTACATTTTATTTATGAAAGTTTCTTTCTGATTCCGAAAATTGAAAAGAAAAAGGAAAAAAGTATAAAAAGATGAAATAGGGTGTGCTTGGAACTTGGAAGAGTGTCTACTAAGCTTATATAAGTTTATAAAAATAACTTGACTTTAATAAGCTCTTTTTTGCTGAAAAGTTTCTTTAGAAGCTTATCAAAATAAATTTTTTTATATCAATAAATTTCTTAGTCAAATTTATGGCATAAGCTCTCACGTGATAAAAAATTACTGAATATAAGTTTAATTAAACTGTGTAGCCAATTATACCTAGCCAAATATACCTAGGACCTGTTTGAATAAATTTCTTCCTAAGTACTTGTGTGAGAAGAAAATAAAAAGGAACAGTAAAATAAGCTTCTTCCTACACTAAAATCAACTTATTCATCAGTTAAAAACAAGCTTTTGGAGAAGCTAATATACAAGAGTTTCTACATATTAGCTTGTGGAGAAACTTATTTCATTTTTCCTTCTTTTTTTCTTTTCATAAAGTTGTTATGAAGAAGTTTCTCTAAATAGACCCCTAGATTGGAACTTCTATACTATGGCTACTGCTACTACTAATAGATTATAGATCAACTAAGCATGCTAGAGCATGAAAAGTACAAATTTGGAGTGTAAGGGAAGTCTTGGTAAGACATAGCTTGGTGTTTCATATTTCATAATGTACAAGAATCAAGGTAAAACATTTGCTCTGTCAATGATGCCTTTATTTTTAAGAGAAATGCTAACATGCCCTTTAACATTTTTACCATTTGTTGAAATTCACATGGGATTCATTAAATGAGGTAGTCTCACTCCTTATTTAGTGGATTATACTCCCAATTTAGTGAGTCATATATGAATCTCAACCAATAATAAAGTGTTAGAAAGAATTTCTTCCTATTACTATTAAATGGGGATTAGAAATAGTTCTTCGTGCACCAATTTTGCTGTTAATAAAATAGGGTTTTTAATTTTTAGCTTTTAATACTGTAAAATGTCACTCTACAATATGTCGCTCTACAATTGGCACACTATAATTTGAAAGTAACACTTCTATGCTAAATTTGGACCTAGGAAAAGGCTCATTAATGAAGTTCATCGTGGACTAGGACAATAAGGGAACCTTTCTACATAACTTTTTCATCTCCTCTTCCTCACATTTTTCCTATTTCAGCCACACAACTTAGGATCTGTTTAGTTTGTGTCTTTTAAGTGTAAATATTTGAAAATTGAAAACAAAGTGAATATTATGCAAGATTATTATAATTATTTGATAAACTAGGAATAAAAATATAAAATGATTTTTCAAACTAGGCAGATCCTTAATGTTTTTTAGTAGAACTTCACATTCTTTCTTTCTGCCACAAATATTTACTGATAAAAGTCATATCATCCAAGTTCAACAGCGGAAAAGTAATTAATCTCACTCTTGTTATTTTTTTATTTCATGTGGCTTGTGATTTCAGCATTATGCAATGGCTGGGTTGAATACATGTTTGGTAATACATAGCCAAGACACCACTGCTGACTATCTCCTCAACTGTAAAATTGGAACTTCCCATGTCACATGCGGCAAGAACCTTTCTGCTGTTAGGTTGGAAACAACCAAAGTGTGTGTTGCTTTTTCCTTTTCCTTCCTAACTATAAATCACATTGTGTACTTTTACTTGGTGTCTAAAAAATTTGTGTATTGCTTTACAAGTGCAGATGCTTCTTGAACCTTTAAAACTTCTGAAGCAAGCAGATGCCCAACTAAATATGACTCAGGGCATACTTGGAGGGGTGGGTACGTAATATGTTTTCAATATCATATTTTATCTATATTTATGATAGACAAACATCCCCTTGATCTAGTTTTTATAGTGGGGTTCTGTTCTCTTCTCTGTCATATAATAGATTGTTGGAGAAGAGCTTGGCATTCTGCCTGGGATGGACTCTATCTTTTTGGTACTAGCACTTGAGAGGCTTGTAGGATTTTTGGGGATTGCTGCGTCAAAGAGTCAACAGGATAAATTTGACCTAATAATATATGATGGTATCAGCAGTGAGGAAACCCTGCGAATCATAGGTGGAAGCAGTAAATCAAGGTTATTGGAATTACCACTCTCTTAGACTCTCATGCACACCCTTATCATTATCTTTGGTTTGATATTGTGATTTTGTAGATTGTACTTGAAACATCTCCGCACCTTGGCTGAGAAAACTGAACTTGGGAGATTGGCTGCTCCTTCACTACTGAGACTTGTAGATGAGGCCATATTAATAACTAGCAGCAGATCTTATTTCAATGGGAAAATGAGTTCAGAAATATGGGACACTTTGGATCAAATGCTGGAGGTAAGAGTAAACAACATTTTAACATAATCAAAACTTTAACACAAAACTGTAACTTTCTTTATTGATTGTTTGGTACCTAGAGAGGATCTTCTGCCTTCTCAAACCCACAGAAATTTGGTTGCTTTCTTGTGATGGATCCGAACAATCCAACATCCATCAATTCTGCACTACGATATTGGGGGTGTACAATTCAGGCTGGTGCTCAGGTTTCTGGTGCTCTTGGAATGGCCTCACAGCTAGAAAATTTAGAATTATTGGAAAGAGCAAAGAAAGAATTTTCTCCTTTGCCTTCTGCTTTCGTTTCAAAATTGTCAATGAATAATCCTATAGATTGGAGCAAACTTCTAAATTCGCTATCAAGTCAAGGCGGTGATATGCCATCACCTGTTAGATTTGATATAAAAAGAAAATTGGTTACTCTCTTCATGCCAGGTTTTGACAAATCAGAGATCAAGCTATACCAAGTATGTAATATCCTGTTTTTATGATTTTTTTTTAACCATGAAATTGATGGCACTCCTTTTGAAAGAATTTAAGAGATGAAAATCGAGTGTCTGTTTGTTCTAGATTTTAGTAACTTTGATTTTGAATTGTTAAATATGATTGAGATGTGTGTTCAAATTAATTTTAGCTACAGATTTTACACTGTAATATGTCATGGTGTGGGAAATTGATTATTGTTGTAAACTAAATAGATTTTAAATCGAATAAAGTGATGTCTCAAGTCATCATTGTTTTTTTAAAACTTGGAAGTGTATCTTCACTGTCTTGTTATTCATTAAAGTTTGGTCAACTTACTGGTAGATAAATTATGCAACTTGCACGATAGATGATGGAATTACTTCTTGAACTGTGCACATTTCATAAAATATCGAATAACTTATTTTTCTTTTTCCTTTCTTTTTTTACTTTTCATGTTTTTGTTGAACTGGATAGCTTGAACCCTATGGTTGTATTGGATGTTTATGTTTGACACTTGTCATGTGGTGTTATATTGTGCTTCTCTTTCTATCACAAATTCTGTTCTTACTACGTGGTGCAAGTTTGTGCACTTTTTATGTGCATAACCTTTTGAGATGCTGATTGCTCTTTCTATCTGTCTCTCTCTCTCTTAAAAAAACCAAATGCAGTATAGGGGAGGATCTGAGCTGTTGGTAGAAGCAGGAGACCAAAGACGTGTTATTCCTTTGCCTCCAGAAATTCAAGGAAAGGTTGGTGGAGCCAAATTTGGGGACAGAAGTCTCGTTATTACGTTGCTCTGACACTATTTTTTATTTTCTTCATTTATGCCTGCTGATAATTATCAATGGCAGAGGCATTTTTTTATGTATAAAAAAAATTAGAATGAGGAGGTACCCCCACTGCATCTGAGGCAATCTTCTTACACCTCACTTTTTGCACGACTTGCTTTCATCAGTGATTATGCAATGGAACAAGAATAGCACATCATTGCTGGTTATACATCATATATTTGGATAATGCCTGTTCTGTTTTATGCTGGTATAGATAATACGTCTCTCCTTTTTTTCTCTGCTTTGAAATTTACATCCTGTAATAATAGACCTCCAACTGTCCGATCAAATAATCCCATGTAGAGTTTGTTGAGTTGATGTTAGACCTAAGCATCAGACAAGAGTATTCAATACTGTTCAGTTGAATTTCTTATTTTAGGGAAAAACATGAAAGTAGGCAGAGAGGTAGGGATGATGTTGGAGTTCAAAGTTACAATTACAATATGATTTTCGTATCATCATTGTGTAGCATCCAGTATGTATAGGCTATGCAAATTGAAGCAAAATGAAATATACAGCTGAAAAGGCAACATATATATGACAGCTACAAAGAAAAAAAGAAAAACTTCTGATGGATATCCTATGTTTCTGATTTGTTATCTTCACCAGCCTGAGTGGTTTGGATGCGGCTCCTTAGGTCTTCAAAAGTCTTCATGCTCTCTGCATCAAAACCTCCTGCAAACTGAAAAGAGTTCCGCACCATCATTAGTGTGTATTATGCCAGGTTTTTAACAAATTTTCACATTACACCTTTGACAGACATCCTTATAAAACAGCTTTTCTTAAAGTATGAAATTTAATATATGAAACATGTTACGTGTGTTGCTTTGAGATTCAAAATGTTCTATTTATAATTTGATTCATAAAGTTATTAATTCGTTAATAAATTCGTCTCTTTGGAAATTAATTTGTATAAACCAAAATTTTTGGAGATCAATCCAATACAAATGACATATTTTTAAAACATCTTATAATGGCCTTTATAGATGTAATATGTTTTTCAACCATTAAAAAATGACATGGAAACTATGCAGTAAGTTTTTTCTACTTCAGCTAGCTAAGTTTACCCAAGGGAAATCGGTGCTGATAACCTTAACATGGATATAGAAGAATGATACGCGTCTTCAGTACAAGCAAATGAAAGAAGTGGCGTAGAATTACCTGATGGACACGGAAAGCGAAACGCACTCCTTGCAGAATCAAGAACTCTCTAGCAGGTTCTTTTTCAGGACCAGATAATTCATCAAGTTCAGATGCAACACGTTTCATATACTTCTTTGCCAGTTGTACAGAAGAAAGCTTGATCTGCAAATGGAAGGGTTACAACAGAATGACCATGTTAGCTGCATCATCCATGCAACTTTATAATAACAGCTACTCCAAGGCACACTCTAGTGTATATCTCTTCATATGATTTTATCCACCATGATAAAATCTTACCCTGACAAACCCTTTATGCACTAACTATTTGTCACAATTTTTTTCCCTTTATTATTTTCCTCAAATGGGTATATCACATACTAATAATATTACCATGATATTTAAAATTGTATGCTCAACAGTTAAAGAAAGAAATCAACCTCTTGTGTGAACGACAACACAAACCAGTTTTATTAGTTTAGAAACATACCTTGCCTACAATTCCTGAATCCAATAGCCAGTGTACTGGGATTCCAAATTCCCTGTATCGTGAAATAGCCATATCTCTTGTCCGCAAGAGTGCATAAACGCTTTGTTCCACTCTGGAAAGATAAACATTGTACAAATGAATATGAGTTGATAAAAAGAAGTAATGGTGTAGCTATAAAGGACTGTAAGAAACATGACATACAAAACAAGTATAATCATTTTTATGACATGAAATAATGAATCTACAACCTTATAGTATGTAAGAGAAAACGATTTAAACAGCTTTATCTGTAAGGATAGTGTTATTAAGCTTTTAACTAGATATCAACCAATCGTATTCAAGACAAATAAATCTATAGAAGAAAAGGATGCATACTTTTCAAGCAATGAATACATTTTCTTCAAAGCAGCTTCACATGGGAGATTGGGATCATCAACGAAGGTGGAGACTCGGTTCTCCAATTTCATCAAATCCTGATATTCAAAAGCTGCCTCCCTTAGTGCATCTGCTTTCCCTTCGGGCCAGTCGAAGTGCTTAAGGACGGCTCGTTCATCAACCTTACATAAGGAATAAAATGAGATGAGTGAGTGAGTATGCAGTGGTCACTGGGTGTGAAGTTATAAAATATGGAAAATGAGATCTATATTTTCTGTTTTGATGTGGAAAAATGAGATTAAAAGTGAAACATAAAAAATTAGAATGCATTTTTACTGAAGAGATTTTCCAAGGAAGGCATGGTTTAAATTTGAGAAAGCACAAAGGTGCTGACTCGTGTGCATGCTCACAAAATCTTCACTGATGAATATGCAATGACACCTAAAGCCATACCAAGAAGGAAAGTTCCTCATCTAGCCAGTTCACAAAGGCCACCAAATCATTAATATCTGAGAAAGAGGCTGCTCGAACTTCAGCTGCCAAGGACATGACGAAATCACCTTGTGTTTCTACATCAGCTTTCACCTAATTGTTTCACAAAGGAGAAATATTTTTCAAAAATAAGTTATGACTTTAGCGTAAAAATGAGAAAAATAACAAAATAGATGGAAGCTTCAACATACAGCTAAAAGGAATGACGATCTGTTCTCAATTTCCCCAATCATGTTGCTCCTAGCATCAGATGCATTACTTGTCGAAGAAACTAAAAGTGATGAAGTATCCTTCTTAGCCTCCCTTTTCATCAATGTTTGATAAAATTCAACAAGCTGTGGAGCTCGGTGAACTTTATCACCATCCATTCCCCCTCTTGACAGGCTTCCTGGGGGAGGAGGTGGGGGAGGTGGTCCACCTGCTGGCGGCGGCGGCGGTGGAGCTCCCGGAGGAGGAGGAGGTGGTGGTGGAGCAGATGGTATTCCATTGGAAGGATTTGCATTTGTGGTAACAGCAGCAGCACCAGATGGTTTAGGAGGGGGCCTAGGCACCCTAGTAGGCCTTTTCTCAATGTGAGCAAGCTTCATCTTGCTAATGGTTTGATTATCAACATTCTTTCCATCATCAGATTGATCATTTGGAGTGCCAGAAACAACTGATTTCTCCTTTATTTGAGTAAGCTTTGGTGGCAAAGATATAGGACTCCCTCTTTCAGCCTTGGTCATATTCAAACCTGAATGGTCACCAAACTTCAACACTCTTGCTTTCTCAGCCTTTTCTTTAATTTGTTTTTCCCTTGCCAAGGCCAACTTGTGGCGATCTTTGTATGCAGGATACTTCTCATCCAGAGATCCATCAACTGACTTAGACATCAATTGGAATGAAGTAGCAACAGAATTTAAGGAATCACTGGATGGAACTCTTCTCATGTCAGTTGGAGTTTCAGGAGAATCGGTAGATTCCTGATCCCTCAGCCCAAAGCTGGTGATGGCTACACTATCGCCAGCATTCCTTAGCATTAAGGATTCTAATGGACCCCTTTGTTTAACACTCATACTCATCCTCCTTGGAGAACCTCCTGAAAAGGATCTAGCTGGTGATGAAAGAGCACTAGAATCATCTTTGCTTTTACCCCATTTCTTAAACTTTTGTATTAGGCTAGTTTTCTTGCTAAGACTGCTATATTTGCTCGTAGAGCTATCAATGGAAGCATTGTCAAAATCTTCACTTCCTGGTGAAGAAGGATGAGAGAAGTTGCTTTCAAGATCTGTGTCCCCTTGTCCACGTTCTGATCCAGCATATTCTAACATCAATTGCTTAGCCTTCTCTTGTGATTTCGGGCTAAGACTCTTGCTGAGATCACGGGCCGATACTTTTCCTTGTGGTGTCTGGTAATTCCTTAACTCGTACCTCAAACATGCATTAACCCAACGAAGGTATACAAGCTCTTCAACTTCACTGAACCTATTCATCTGGAGCCCTTCAACTTGCTTTAGCAGGTCTTCATTTGCATGCCTCAGGTTACTAACCTCTTCTTTTGCCTTGGCAACCATTTCGCTCTGCAGTTAAAGACAAAGCTTCTTGAAATGGATCACACTCATTTCATGTACAAATACACTGGTAACATTTGTTCATCACTACTACGAGGGAAGTATAACTACTTCATAACATTTTGTTGAACAGAATTCCATCTATTTTTGTAGCTTTACAAAAGAAAGTTTCTAAATTGTTATATTCTCATTAAACAATAAATGCTACGTGAGTATTTGAATTGGATAAATACTGCATAGGTTAATGTGCAGTTTAGCAGTTTATATTTGATATTCACTGAAGTATATCATTTCTTAGTCACTGAGTACTTATATATTCAGTTGATTGGTAAACAAGGATGACTAAAAAGTAATGCCACATCATTGATTTAAAAATTTATGCTTCTAGGTGGTTCAAAACTTCTAAACTCTATTGTTTCAGTTATAAGAAATTACTGAAACATGGTTTCACGAATCTGTTCAACTCAATGAAGAGAAAAAAATCTACTCAAGGATGCTGACCTCTGTCATGTTGGAGAGCTCAGATGCTCTAGATTCAGCAGCATTGAGTTTAACCGTTAACTCTCGTTTCTCATGTTGAAGCTCTTTGTTTTTTCTCTTAAGTTCTACTACTGCAACCTCTAAATCATTCACAGCTTTCAATTTCTTTTCAACTTCAGCATCTTTTCTGGCAGCCTCTTCTTCTTTCACCAGTAGAGTAGAAACTTGTTGTTTAAGCAACAACAACTGGCCTTTTGTTTGGTTAGCCTCAAGTTGTATCTGCCTTTGTAACTCCTTAATCTTGTTTCTAGCCACCTCAAGGTCTCTCTTGGCTGAAGCTCCCTGTGTTAGCTCGTCTTGAAGCTTCTTCCTTTCTGCCTGCAAGGAATTGATTGTAATATTAAGCATGTCTATTTCTACAGTCTTAATTTTCAGTTGCCTTTGTAACTCCACAATGTCTGATTCCTGCTCCTTCAAACCATAGTACTCAAGCAATTCTCCTTCAAGTTTCACTTCCCTCTCCTCCAACTCCTTCACTAGCCGTCGCAATCTTTCTAGTTCACTTGCATTGTTTGCCATCTCTATTTCATAAACTTTGTCTTTCTCATCCTTATCAGGTAGTAATGGAAACTCAATCTCCCCAGACAGAAGATCTTCAAACTCTGGTAGAATATCATCTTCAAAGTCATTCGCTCGATTAATTATGCTGCTAATTAACTTAACCTCCTCTTTCTCCTCTTCCTCCTCCCTCTGCTACACATCAAACAACTTTCCTTTACACAATTGATATCAAGATGCAAAACACACAAATTCTCCAAAGAAATACTCATAGCCGTAACAAGACTAAAATTTGATAAAATTCAGTTTGAACTTACTTCTTTCTCATGGAGAGCATCAGCAACTCTTGTGACATGCTCCTCTTCTGTGCCCTCATCTTTATGTTCTGATCCAAAATGAGTATGAAGTTGAATTAGCCATCAATAAGAATCATGTGCAATCGTATTTCAATTATTAACAAATGAATATTAAAAAAGAAAATGCCAAAAATAAATAAATAAATAAGAATATTTAAAAAGTACAGGTACCTGGTTTTGAGCTTCTGACATTCAGCTGCTTAACTGTAAAGGCTGCAAGTGAAGCAGCAACTACGAGTCCTAACCTGACTATCATGAAGCTATAGGTGATAGAAATGTCCTAATTTTGCATTTCTTCAAAGCCACCAATTTCCAGAACCACCCTCCACCCATTTCCCAAAACCTCCATAACAGATTCCTCAAACCATTAGAGTCTCGAACTGGGGCAGAAGTTAGAAAAGAGAAGAGGCAGAAACAACAGCTAAGCAAACCCCATGTTAGGAAACTTCATTTATATGAAAATTCAGTAGTATTTTCCACACTATTGACTTTATCATCTTATCAGCAGGTTTATGGAGCTTTCTGTGAGAAACAACAGCAGCCACCAATAACTAAAGGCCAACCATTTTCCAAAGAGATTTTGTGAGGGTATAATATATATTAATTTGTCACCAAATATTGCTCAAGAGAACATTAACAGTTAAAACCGGCCAGAGAGGAACGAGAGTCACATGGACCAGTGACAGTAGTAAAACTAGAACAAAGACATGTTCCCCCCAATGTCTTTGTTCCTTCGTTTACTCGGTTGCTTATTCTGGTCTTGAAAAATTAGATTGTCTCTTCTCGCATTCAATAAGGCGGTTATACATTGGCACTGTTTATGTCCAACCAAAATCTTCCTATATGTTTGAGCCACATTTAAGTATCCATGTTAGGTAGGAAAAAGTTTTGTGAAAGAATAAAATGGCACAACAAAAAATTATCTCTTCATTTTGAAATGTACTGTTAAGATATGTGTATATGAAAAAATAAAAATAAGTGAAAGATAAAGATAATTGTATATAACATCATAATATATATATTTTTTTTTTATGTAGAACTGATGTTAGGTATAACATCATAATATATAAGTCGTAATTTAGCTATGTATAAAAATAAGTTGTTACGAAGTTTATATAAAATTATGGAGATGTCATAAAAAAAAAACATGATGTTGATACTTGACTCGATATTATTGTCATTTTCATTGTTTCTTATATTCCTTTTATCTTTTTCTTTTAGGAGTTTTATTAGGTATTCAGTATATTTTTCTTTGTCAAGTGGTTATCACGCCCATAAAGCTATACCATACAGAAATCGGAGACCTAGTTACAATATGACCTCACTTTCTTATATTAAAGTGGCTTTCATTAAATTCCTAAAGTAAAATCAACTCCCTGTTGTATATATAGATTACTTACATAAATTTTTTCTAAGTCCATTCTTATGATTCCAATATTTTGTTTTAAAATAAAGGCAAAAATAAATTAAAAGACGTTTTTGCAAAAGCAAATTCTAAATAAATACCTTTTATGATTCTTATTCTAAACAAACAAAATCACTTCATCAAGGGAGGGTTTCAATTTGTCTGATTAAAAGGGAGTGTAAGTTTTCAAGACAAATGGGTCCGGCTCAAGGGCAAGTATATTTGTATTTTCGCAAAAATTAAGATGGGAAAGTTAATATAGACACTACATTTGATTAAGTAAAGCCTAAGTTGAAGTGTACTTGGTGGACTGAAGCATATGGAAGCTATATGTGTAAGTAAAGGGGAAACAATAGCGAAAGGCGAAAAGTTTATTGCACTATTTTGGATCCTGACCCACATCACTTGTTACTTGTTAATCTTTTTGGCATTTCTCAAGAACTTCTTGTCTTAAAGAGTGCTCTGTGCTAGCTGCTAAGGTTACATTGCATAGCACATAATTATGATTCGTGTCTTTGAAGGAAATTTTCAGCAACTGGATTCCTTGCATGGCCATTGGATTTTCTTCTCTGGCTACAAAATCAAATTTGGCTCTTTCTTGTTTAGTCATCAAAAGAAAAGTAAAAAATATTGCCAAGAAAATTCTCCAAATAATAATAATCATAATTATTATCACTATTTGTTCTATAAGATTATTTTAATCACTTTATAAGAAATAATTTTTTTTTAATAATATTAAATTTGTCAATAATTTATATTACTTTTTAAAATTATTCATAAAATATTAAAATTTAATTTTCTTTATCTCTTTTCATCTGCTTAATAATACATCTCTACTTATTTATAAAAAATAATTAATATAACAAACAATTTAGATGGGGTCTTATATTAAAAAAATCAAGATAAATATTTCAAAATATTTTTATAAAATGGACTAGAAATTATAATAATAAGTAAATGAAATTTCAGACAGAGGATAACATGACAAGTAGAACCATAAACCAAAAGCCAGATGGACATTTGAGATTTATCTCATCACAATTGCATTAGTGTGGACCACTTTCTCTCTCTCACCACGAAGAATTAAAGACATTTCATTAATTTTATTTTTTTTTACATTTTTAGCAAGAAAGATATTTTAATATATAGTAATCTATATAATAGAACAACATGGATAAAAATAAGGGTCATTTTGAGAGTGGGCAATATAAAGGCATCTTAAGAGATTTTGTTTTTCTATACTTTTGATAAGGAACATTTTTAAGTATATAGAATAAATAATAGAAGAAGCATATAGAGAAGGGGAAAAAAAGGGTCATACTCCAACACATTAATCTCGTTGGCTCCATATGCAGTTGTGGCCAAAATATCATCCAAAACCCGTGGCCGTGTGGTTCGCGAACATAGGCCACAAGATTGCATTTGTGTTAACATTATACTATAAAAATAAAATTGAAATTCTTACGTACACGATACATCCAATACAAAAATTGAAATTTCATTTTAATAACGTAAATTTATCTACTTGTCGTCAAGCCTTGATGCACCAAATAGAGGGAAAATAAATTAAAACAGACTTCAAAAATGACAGGTTTTACATTGGAGTTATTATAAATTAGTTTTTTTTAATACTATTATAAAATGATTAAAATCATATATATCGTGAGAAAATTACTATAAATCTATTGGAAAGTATGTGTTATTTCGGGGTAATATTTCCTATTTAGGAGTTGTGTATCTGTTATTAATAATTCATCTCTATATAATAAATCATGAGTTATTAAGTACTCACAATGGAGAAAGCTTTTAAGAATTGTTCTATTTTTAATTAAGTTACGTCACTTCTATTGCATTAAATATTTGATACTACTCAAGGTTACTTTTTTTATTTCTTATATATTTGTAAAATTATCACATAACATGTACTTATTTATAAAAAGATATACTTAACTATAAATAATTTTTAATAATTATTTAAGTAAAAATATATAAATATAACTATAAAATTACATAAAATTATTTTAAATAGTATAAATTTGAAGTATTATATTGATATTATCTATATAATGATTTATTGATGAGATATTTCATATACTATTTGTTTTATTATATTTATTTAAATTATATCTTATCATTTACTTAACACTTTTTTAAAAGAAAAATAAAATTAAAACAAACTGAAAATCCATCCAATTCATACACTTAACATTAGATTGGATTAGATATAGTTTAAATTGTAAAACAAAAAAAATAGATGGTGAATTAATAAAATTGAACAGAATGAATCAAATGATTTTTTTTATAAAAAAAAAACTAATCTAATCTATAAACATCCCTAAGAGAAGTGATGTTTAAAAAAGTATTCTAAAAAAATGTTTTTGTTTAAGAATGAAGACTAAGATTTATAATTTATAATATTGAAGTATCTTTTTATTAAAGTTTAAATAATTTTTTGGTTTTTATAAAATATAATATTTTTATTTTAATTTTTTAAAGTTTATTTTTATTTTAGTTCTTTAAAGATTTAAAATCTTTTATTTTAGTCTCTACTTTCAAATAACATAATTACTTGATAATGTAACAATGATTTTGACAGTGTAATGACTTATTATGTCTTCAAAGAGTTTGATAAACGTATAATGTTTTAGTAAACTATGTTTTAAATCATTATTTGTTCAAAATAGTTAATGATATTAAACTAGTTAATGAAAAATTTAAAAATACAATTTGACAACAAAAATTATATGTGATTGTCTTATTAGACTCTTTGATATTGTGGCAAGTCAATGGACTATCAATATCGATGTTACGTTATCATTTAACGATATTTCTTACAAATAGGGACTAAAAGCAAAAAAACATAATATTTAAAGAACTAAAATAAACAAAATATTTAAAGGATTAAATTAAAAAGATCTATTTTTCAGCGAAATCCTTTTATAAATTTTAAATATTGATATATTATATCAAATTAAAGATATTATTATCTTTTAAGTAAGCTAAAATTTAATATTATTGTAATCTTAATTTTATTAATCCTAATTTGGATTTAATTTTAACACATCATATCAATAAAAAAATGTGTCTTGATTTAAATAATTTATTTTTATAATTATTTTCTCAGTTTTAAAAATATTATATCCTTATTTTTTCCTATTTAAGATAATGAAATATTTATTTTTTAGTAATAAATATATCTATTATCCTCTTTAGTTTATATTTATTGATAAATTTATTTTAGTTTTAAAATATTTGTACAATGAGAGTTTTGCTAGTTAAAAATTAATTTTTGTTATGTTCTTAGGAATGTGTATTGGATTAAGATTTTAAAAGATTATTTTTGTATAAAAAGTTTTGTGAAATTTAAAAGACTTTGTAGGAATGTGATGATTTATAAGATTTTTTTAAAATATTGTTATGATTAAAATTTTATAATTTGAATTTTAATAAATTTATAAGATATGAATTCATAAGATTTAAAAGGAGTTTGTGAATTTATAAGATTTTAATGGACTAGATGAATTTTTTAAAATAATTCAAAATTACAAAAGTTGATGAAAAATATAACAAATAAATTATAAAGTTTGGATAAAGAAAAGTAAAGTTAATAGAAAATTTTGTAACCTTTTAATAGTTAACTTATTCTAACTTCATGTCTTTCTATATAGTAATTTTTCATATATATAAAGTTATACTAATTCTTTATACATTAACATACTCTCATTCCTTTTCTTGAGTATGAACATTAGGCAGGGGTGACAAAACAGGCCACACCCCACGATTAGCTTGTCAAAATCGGATCAGGACAAGTTGACTAGCCTCTACTAGCACAGGCTGGACATTTTGATTTGTCCTATTTAGAGGTGAGTTGGTAAGTTTGAAGTTTATCCTATCCCACCAATTTTTGATGGGTTGGTAGGTTGGTCCGTTGGGTCCAATATACTTTGTTATCCCTAACAATAGGTTCAAAACTATGATATTTATTAATTGATAATACTAAAAATGAAGATTCATTAAATGATTCAATTAAAAATTTATCTTAACAATTAATTTGAGGTAAAAATGATTTTTTTTTACTTTATTGTAGAGAAAATGTGCACAATTAGAAAAAAAAAAAAGATGACTAATTACTTTAACAATATTACTACCTTCAAGAAAGAGAAAAATCAATCTGTGTGTTAAGAAAAATAAAAATCTAAAATAAAAAAGTAGAAAACTCTTAAAGATTTTTTTTTATAGAAGTCTAGTTTCTAAAGAGGGAGATTGGAACATTTAAGGTCCTCTTACAAGATCAATGAAGAAGAGACTTGAAGAGAGGATTGGTCTCTTGTTGGATTTTGGGCTTTCATTGGATCACAAGCCCAATTGGAACATTTGTAACATAGGATCCATGATTTAGGCCTTATATTTTGAGTCATAGTAGTTAGGACTTCTTTTGAGTTGTATTTGAATGTTGGGCTTGTATTTTGGCCCATTAAATTGTAGGATTTGGACTCTTATTGTTTGGTTTGGGCCTTATGGATCTTGCAGGCCAAAACCGCCACTTGTAAGCCTTCCTTGGCTCGTGTTGTGCTTGCTTGGTTGCTTATATAAGACACCAAGTCAACTAGAGTTGACACTTTTGATCATTTGTTAATGAATCGCATTATGAGTGCTTAGAATTCTCTCTCTAGTCTCTAGTGAGTGATTTCTCTTTGAATCCTTATCAAAGAATAGAAATTTTGCTTAGAATTCTCTCTCTAGTCTCTAGTGAGTGATTTCTCTTTGAATCCTTATCAAAGAATAGAAATTTTGTGACAGATTCCTTCGTTTCTTATCTTGAAGATTAGTATTCAAGTGACGAAAATTAATTTTTCTTCCTCGTCCATTGTTTATTTTTTGAAGATTTGTTTGTGAAAGATGAAGATCCATGGTAATTCAAGTTTCATGAGCCTTGGAGCTTAACATTTTTGGAAGAATTATTTGACGAGTGTGATATTTATAAATACAACTAAAAAGTCACACAAAATCTATTAAAATTCAATCTACAAAATAATCTATCGGAATTTATATGATTTTGAATTCAAAAGATTTTTTCAAGTTATAATACATCTCAATTGAATATCATCGAATTTTGTTGTTCTTAATAAAAAAAATTCCTAATAATCTTAATTGAATACCATAAGATTTTTTTATCTTGTTTAAAATTTGATTAAAATATCACAAGATTTTTTTATAAAAAAATATTTTAAAATTTTAACTGAATATATCTTCTAATTTCCTTGATAGTATTTAAATATATAAAAGTCAATTAATTTCCTTGATAGTATTTAAAAGTGAATTAACTTTAATCTTGAAGAAATTAAAAACAATTAGCGGAAAAATGCTCCTAATGTCAAATTGCTAGATATCAATGATGACATAATAGGTTTAATAGAGATGTTTGAGTATTTTAAGATATTATAATTATTTCATAGTGTACATCCATTTGTAATATAGCAGGAAAGTTAAGTCTAATAAAAAGAATTAGTCTCGTAATATATTGAAGGTTTGAATTCTGAAAATTTTAACATTTATTAATTAATTAGGTCTTAAATAAGATTACATTTAAAAAAGAATATTCGTGAACTACAAAAATAAAATATTTATAATGTATAAAACTTTAAGTATAAATTACAAAGTCAACCTATCAATAGACATTCACTATTATGGAAGTACATTAATATAATTACTCTTTATTATGAAGTCACATTATATATTCTCACCACTTTATTATATTTTCTTTATTTTTTTATAATAGTCATTTAAACATTTTATACTATAACAAAAAAATTAACTATTCCACTTTTTTTTTCCATTAAAACTGAAGCAATTTTCTTATTATACTCTTTTTACTTTAAAACAAATTATTTCTGTCATTCCTCGTTTCTCTCTTCCTACTTAATTAATTACTATAGATAATGTTGACATTGTTTCTTATTCTCTCCTTAATTGGTTGATTATTACATTAATCATTTATCCCACTCCATTACAATTTTGATCAATAGTTGATTCATTTTTCTTTGAAGTTTTTTATTACGTATTATTTAATTTTATAAAAAATAAAATAAAATAATTAATGAGAATAAAGATATAATTGAAAAAATAATATTATATTAAACTTCTAAAATGATAAATAAATATAAAATTTTTTGATTAAAAATCTTACACTTAAAAAGGAATCAAGAAAATAATTCTTACTTACATAAAATGTTTCATTTATTAGAATGTTTTAATTTTTATACTTTTAATTAATTATAATTATTCATAAATAAGTATAATAATGCTAAATTTCAATTTTAGCACCTCTTGATTAAGTACAATCATTCATGAATGAGTAATATTAATACTAAATTTTAAAAAAATAAAGAAATGAAGTTTTTTTTTTCATAATGACGACAATAAAAATTAAATTTTAAATTTTATATATATTATTCAAACTTCTGTCATTAGACTAATCTTAACCAGTTAAATGAAGTTAGTTTATCATCTCTATATCATGTATAAGTACCACCTTAATTTAGGAAGTGTTAGATTGCAACAAAATAAAACGTGTTTAGTCTTGACTAATTAATTTAATTAATTCAAAATATTGTTTGTAAATATTTTAAGTATTTTTCTCGCTTTTATTTAAAAAAGGTTGTGATTATCTTACTGATTTCTCAACGCTTTAGGAGGATGTCGTACTTTCAGCTACTTAAATTCATTTTCACAAAACTGGTTAAAATCACTTTCTTTGCATATGTTATGCAAATTGACTTTCAGAATGGAAGTGACTACGGACTATTTGTTTGTAAAATATCTTTTGCAAAAACTTATTTGATTTTGATGAAAAATAATGACCAAGAAAAAAAAGAAGGTTAATTTCTATCATTGAAGTAATTTAGCTTATGATGTTATAATTGCAATCCTATATAATAAGTGTTAGAATTTCACTTTTTATAATTATAATTAAACAAGGCATTTATAAATAGTGAATATTTATCTTTTTATACAACATTGTTGATGTTAATGTTATATGAATAAAATATTAAACTTTTATAATTATAAAAGTTAACACAAATTAGCTAATTCTTGAAAATAAAATATATTTTATTTCAAAAATAGATAAATCGTATCTTTATGTTCTTTTAATTTAAAATAATATCATTTATTTTTCTAAAATGAATAATATCACATGGATACATGATTAAAGATATTTTTTCATGTTAAAAGTTGTACCAACTTTTCTCACATATCTCTTTATCATTGTTTTATCTAACTTACTGATTGTAATAATAAGAAAAAAATTTACATCTACACAATGTGCACATATATATTTAGTTAATATTTATTAACGAATATTATTACTAATGAATATTTCTCAAGATTTTTAACATATACAAAGTTTTAAAATCATATCTCTCAAATCTAACATGTATAAATAACTTCTATAAGAACCAAATACTATGTCATTTACTTCAAACATCACTTAAAGATAATATTTCCTATTTCTAGGAAATATCAAATTTGTTTGTTATGTTTCGATGAAAAATTCTAAAAAAATAATTCAATTTTTTAAAAAAATTAGTATATTTACCCGTGCATAACTATTTTTTTTTTCACATACAACACGTCAAAATCGCATAAACTCCTTATTGACATATTAAAAAATGGATAAAAATATCGTACTATATATTAGGAAATTAAAGTCTAACTTGAAACGCAAGATAATTCGTAGTGTTTATATAAAATAAGTATCTAATTCTTAAGAATCACAACAATAATGATGGTTCTATGATTTCTAGAAACTCCAAGTCAAATAATGTTGTCTTCTTTTAAATTCATATCCCTTGCAAATTTCTTCCAACTGGAAGTAAGATAACATTCAGCTGTTAATTCTTCCTGTCCCTCTTAGACTGCATGACCATTTGAGACCTTCTTCACTCTCCAAAGTACGTGTCTTGTGTCTTTTGTTTTGTAGGAAATACCTTTGAACCAAAATCAGCATGCAAGAACTGAAAACATTATAGTTATTAAGAGCTAAATAAGAAGAATTGTATAACCATATAAAATCTGTAAGTACTTACTAATAAGGAACTCTACACATCATAGGAAGACAAAGTTTTGTCATTTGTTAGTAGAAATCTTGTGGATCAAAATCATCAGTCACATTGCAATAGGAAGACAAATTCTTTTTCCATTTGATAGTAGAAATCTTGTGGATCAAAATCATCAGTCACATTGCAATCATTAGATAGAACATCATCAGGGCAATGAATCTCCTTTTCTTGAGGAGAAATGATCCTCATCTCAAAAAATATTAGAATACAGATAATGCAAATGAACAAAATGATTAGAATTCAGTTTATAAAATAGAGCCATATTACGAACACCCTTAGAAAAAAAAGTCATCTCTTTCATCTTTTTCAATTTCCAGAATAGATACATATCCTTTAGGATCCACCAAATCTGCTTTACCGCCTGTCAATTATTCTCTCCAAAACAGATTAAAAATAAAATCAAGATTATGGAATCCTGTAACATCAAGTATCAAATATGCATCCAATTTACAACTTCATTAATATGGAAAACAGAATTTGAATGAATGAAGTTACCTTATCGTGATTCAACATGGTTGTTAATGTTCTGAAAAGTTTTTCAATACAATAGGCTACAGAGGTTCGACTCTATTTTCCACAACTGGGTAATCAATTTCATCCCAGTTCGAGTCGAAGATCCTAATATCAAAGTAAGCATCAAATAATATATGGCAATGAAATGTAATGTTTTCAAAGAGTAAAAGTCGGCAATTTTAAGACCACCACTTGAGAAATAAGGGTTTTTATAGCCTGCATAAAGTTTAATTGTCAAGAAATTTCCATTTGGATCTCTTAAGTATGTTGTTCCAGATTTCAATTCCTCTCTCCAGTATGAATAAAAAGTACTTTCGATATCAATCTCATCCCACAGAGTGAGGCAAATGAATTTAAAAATAATATGATTGTAAATCAACGATTGATATCAACAAATAATGTGAAACACAAATCTATGGTTATACGTTGATACCTGGATCACTTATTCTTCATGTGCAGGCACACTGATTCACTCCAAGCGGCAGAAAATAAGAATTGGAGCGAGAGAAGGTTTTTAGGCAAAAGAAGCAGAATTTGCCGGAGAGATATAGACACAGATATGTGCAAACGTGAGATGAGTCTATTGATATTCTCACATTCAAAGCAGAATTAAGAAGGGTCATCAGTATTCTAAACCTCTTTATTGCCAGAACTGATTACACATGTTTGAATACTCTGCAAATCCTTATGTTTTCAGAATTAGAGTAGATTTAAAAGACTAAGAACAGACTGATTAATTTGAAATGATACGTATGAAAACTTGATAGAACATATAATATTATAAATTTGAGATGGTTGTACTTTAAATCCATTTAATTTTGAAATTTTTATCAAACCACGTGTAAGATAGCATTATGTTGATCATCGACACAAAAATAATTAGACATCACCCTCCAATGTTTAATCAAAACAGCAATGAAGAACTTAATAACTTAAACTTGATAATGAAATTAAATTGTACAATCATACAAAACCTGATAAACAAACTCTCCAAGTTTGGTAATTTAAAAATCCAAATAAGCATTAAGAATGTCTCTAATAGTTCATCAATGAAGAACTTTAAGGGGATTTTGTTCACAATATCAATTTGAATGGTGTTTCCACCCTTAAGATTGTCTGCAGCACAGAATTCGCTCCAATCCTTTATTAGATGAGCTTCACCCAGTCTTCTTCCTCTCCTGATCCTGCATGTAAATTTCCTTCCTTGTTCTTCAAGAATCTCCAAATGCTTCAAACTATTTCCATGGATAAATTTTTTTTACCATTGTTGATGGGAGATTCTATTAAAAAAAAGTATATGAAAGAGATTAAACAAAATGAAAAAAATGAAATGAGAACTACTATAAATATACTTTTAAAAATTTTAAATAATTTATGAAACCATGCTGTTGTTTCTTATCAAGCTGATGGACAAAGGAATGCAATATGTTATAAGAGAAGGTTCCTCCTGAGGATGAGCTTCATGAACAGGTTCAATCAGTTGGTTCTGCATCATGCAGCATAGGAATAGGTTCATCAGCAAGATGAGCTTCATGTAGTACAGGAACAAATTCAGGATGTAGTTGAGCTTCATGGACTACAGGAACAGGTTCAGCAGCCAGTTGAGATTCATGCACTTCAGGATAATTGTAAAAAATCATATCAGGGTGACTACGATGAGTTCAAAAATCTTGTCTCAGATATTTTATTACAAAATCTTAAATTTCAGGTGGTGTCAGGTATATAATCTCATTCAAGCTCAAATCCTTAACATTGATTTTGAAATTTCCCATGTCTTCATAAGTCATATGAACCCAAGCTCCATTTTGCAAATTATAATGTGTCAATACATTATTAATTTCATGAACAAATTGACCTCTATCATCAAAAGTTTGCAATATGACTTTGTCCCTTGGGATCAATGAACCAAGTTCTGGTGGGAACTTCATTCTTGTAACCATCGTAAAATGGCCATAGAGCTGCTGTTTTAGTCTTTATAACAGAAAATAAGAATAAGTAAATGATGGATTATATAAATAATGATGCAAAAATAAAAAAGAATTTCCTGTATAAAAAAGATTAATATAAATTTAAAAAGCAGCAAAGTCATTTAAAAACCAAATGCAGCATATAATGGAATTGAAAGAATTTATCATATTCATGGGGATCATTTAAAAATCTTAAGATTGACTGCGCTTACCTGTTGGGAATCAATCAATATCCAAAATCGGGGAAATGTTATTCCACTGGATTCATCAAATTTATCTTGTAGTCGTCCCTAATTATTTCAAAATAATAATAGAATTTATAAAATGTAATTGAAAAATAAAGTCACAAACGAACTGCATTTTTTTTACCTGGTCAAGCATATCAGAAAAGAAGATCTTTCTGCAGCATTTTATATAAGTGATTTCCTTCAAATTTAGATCAAAGATTTTCATTATAAAAAGACTTTTGCCTTTGTACTTCAACAATAACCGTGCACCATAATCCATTTTGTAGAACTTTAAAATATTGCTTGAACCATAATGAAAATAACTATTTCTGTCATTGTTTTTAAAAATAAATTTCAAACTGGTTTCCTTCAGGATCGATGAGCCAAGCAGATTTAGGTAGATCTTTTTTGAATCTCTGATAGAAAATATTTTGGCATTTGAGAAATGTCCTATAAGAAAAATGACTATGAGAATACACACATATGGAAACGAAAAATCAATATTAAAGAAACCATAATTATGGTACTTACAGAGACATGGTTGAGCAACATGTAAAACATATCAAACTTGGCAGCTTGGTTAGATGAAGAAGCTTGTTGTATCTATTATATAAAAATAAAATTATCAGTATGAGTTTCAAAAACAAAAAACAAAAACGAAAATCATGTTGTGTAATCATTAAGATAACATTGCCTTCGTAGGAGTACTGGATTGGGGATGTGTGGAGTTCCCAGCACAGTAACATACAAGAGAGTATGAGAAAAGCAATGAATGAATAATGCAGCATAGTAAAATAGAACAGAGATTGAGAAAGGGAATGAGCTATTAGCACAACACCTTAAGATAGAAGAGAGACTGAGAAAGGCAATGAGACATTAGGATTAACATAATAGTAACTACATAAAAGAGCCGAAAGGTCATGGCTTCAGATTCAAATGGGGCTAGTTTACATTAATTGAGGTTACTTTAATAAAACTTCTGTCAATTAATATAACTGCTATGAAGGATATTCATATAAATAATTGTCTAACAAAAACTCAAGAGACATCTTTTAATACCAATTTCCTTCTTTCCTTCTAAAGAAGTCGTCTTTTCATAATTTAAATCTTATCTGAATGTAGTTATTGAAGTGCAAGTTTTAAGTTAAAACCTAATAAATTTGAACTTGAAAAAACAATTTAAGCACGAAGACAGTTAAATTTTTTATACCAACTTCTTCATATCAGATTTTAAATATAAGCACTTTTAAATATTACATATACATAATTTACTTAATTAAATTTGAACAGGACATTCAATCCCTAATATCTGATTTTGTAAAATCCAGCAATCCCAAACGCATAAAGTATCAATTGTACAATTAAACAATACATATATTACAAAGCTGAATAATGAAAACACTTAAATAATTTTTTTTGCCAATTATCCATTGAGAGTCCTAGATGAAGAACTGCTTCTACTTTGAAAGCACTGCAATGTGTTCCTTTTTACTCCAATTTTGCAATAGAGAAAGCTCACATATCAGATATCATAAAAAAGGTTAAAAAAATTAATGATATTAATATTCATTTGTATACCTGAAGTAATGAAAACTTAAGAGCATTTGTTACTAATTGACATTGTCAAAGACTTTGACGAAAACAACATTTTTTGTAGAAGTTGTTTTTCCACTTTCATCTAAAATAAGAATATTCATACTCTTTCTTGATTTTACTCTTGAAACTGCTACATGTAATTGTCCATCAGTTAAAACTGGTTTAGGCTAGTATAACCCAACTTGAGAAAGAGATTGTCCTTGACTTTTGTTAGTACTTATTACAAAGCACAAAGAAATTGGAAATTGCCTTCTTTTAAATTTAAATGAAAATCCTGCAAAAGAAGAAACCAAATTCATCTTGGATATATAAATCTTATCCCCAATGCTTTTACCTTTAATAACAATAGCCCCTATAACATTCTTGTACAACTCTGATACCAACAACCTTGTTCCATTGCATAGACCATTAGCCTGATCCAGATTCCTTAATAGAATTATTGGAACTCCAACCTTCAATTTTAATTTATGGCTTGCGATTTCTGAACATTTTTTGTCATTCAAAAACTCAGTTGTAAACCATTTTCCTTCAATCTCACTATTTTGATCGGATTGAATAGTTGAACCAAAACTTAAATATTCTTCATCACCAAGAATCAATGATAAAATGAAGTCATCAACAGTATCAACTAACTCCAAAGTAGCAGTAGGGATAACTCTTTCTACATAGAAACTTGACTTGTGATGATGTGTAACATATTTGGGTATGTAAAATCAACCAAAAATTGAAGTGGATTGTTAGTATCCTTTATCAACAAATCATTAGGAATATCAATACAGCTTTCTCCATTTTCATCGCAGTCCCTTTTGCCATTCCCTATTTTATGAATCCTATCAGCAAAATGTTTGATAGAATTAACATCTTCATTTGATGCTACAACAAATAATCTCATGTTTCTAGAAAGCTTTAAAACCTTGCAACTTTTCCAGAGATAGGATGAAATAGCAGTTGTTGAAACAATGTCATTTCTAAATCCTTTTCTAATTACAAGAAAATTTGCCTAAAATCTTCTCCCAACACAATCACTTTTCCTCCAAATGCTCTATCTAAATTTGATTCACTTTCTTCTCTCATAATATATCTTAAAGTGCAATCAATTGTTTAAAAAAAAAATTTGTTCAACATTGGAGTCTCATCCCAAATGATTAATTTTGTGCGAAAAAGCAAGTTTGCTTTAAGGTTTCCTATACTAATGTTGCATGTTGAATCTGCATTTGTAATCAAGGGAATACTAAATGCAGAATGAGTAGTTTCCCTCCTGGTAAAAGAAGAGATGTTATTCCACTTGAAGCCACATTTAAAATAATTAAACCTTGTGATCTTAAAGTAGCAGATAACGTATTCCACACAAATGTCTTTCCAGTTCCTCTATATCCACATAAGAAAACAAAACCACCTAAGTTTGACTGAACAACATTCATTATCTGATTATACACATGCGTCAGTTCTGAAGTCAAGCTCTTCATCGTAGATAAATGAGTTGCAGTTAATTCTTCCTTGTCATAGCTGATTTCTTTTATTAAAACCTTGTCATGGAACATGGTGTCATCAAAATTCAAGGGATGAGGAAAGCCATCAAAATCCGTTAGAGATTTTCCATTCAGAGTCAATATATCCATTTCTATCAAGCATAAATCCTTCAATTCAGGATCTCATATTTGAAGACATGCAAAAAACATAAAAATCTATTTTAATATGTCAAAAAAACAAGATGAAATATATTCACAAATTTCTATGAAATTCTTACATGGAATATTTAATTTCTTCCTAGGTTCATAAAGAATCCCATCACAGAATAATTTCTAGGTAGCTTCCCACACAACAAAACAATTTGACATTGTTTTCATGACTAATAAAGTAACAAAAGCCTTCTTAATGAATTTCCAGAACCCAATTCACTTGCTTCAGCAATTGTATCTATATATTTTTTATCATCATCTAACAGTCGCATGGTAGAACATGCTTCTTTAAATGAAAAGTAGATACGACCATTGATTGTTCTCAAATCAACATAACTTCTAAATCCCTTTTGCTAGATAAAAAAAAAAATCCTTATATAGTATAGCTCACCATTTCCAACTGGAACAAAATTAAGCCTTCCAATAGAGTTTCCTTGCTTTCTTGGCTACCATGTGTTTTTTTTGTTTTTTTTTTTTTGAAAAATAAACAAACCTTGTAGGGAATTTAGCATACGTTAACTCTTTGCCTTCATCATACATTCTGTTTGCTACAAACCATTCTAGAAACTCAGTATCAATATCCTTGTTTCTGTTCACAACTAATTGAATACTTTCATTTTCTGAAAAAAGAATGGACTGCTCATTTGGAAGATGAAATGATAATCTTTGAAAAGCAGGCCATCTATGATGAATATCATATTCAAGAATCCTCCGGGCAGCTTCACATAGAGCTAAATATCTACAATTATAGACTCGTTTGATCTCATCAAGTTGACTTTCATTTGAAGAATTGCTTGAAATCTCTATAGTAATTTTGTTTGGACCTTTGTTAACATACTTAAACAAATACTTTATGGAATTTGATTTGTTACAATATTCCACATTGATATGTGCTTGATACCTCGTTAAAAATACAAGATTGTAAGGAACAACATTCCTATTGTCCAATTGAATTCCTTTTTTCACAACAAACAAACATGTATCTTTGCGCTTGCAAGTAGGATACCCTTTATCATCAATAAATGTTGAATTGGAATTTTTAGGGAAAAATTTGGAGCATTTTCTATCTTTCATGCAAGGAGAGTTCGGATTAGAAACACCACATGGATCGTGAATCATGAAATTTGAAAATGTTGCATGCAACTTTGGATATAATCTTTGATCATGTATCTTAGAAATGAACTTATCAATATCATCTCCTGTTTTCAGCTTGCAAAAAGAATTTAACCATAATAACACATGTGCATGGGATAAACCTCTTTTTTGAAACTCAATCGTATAAGTTCCCGCAAAAAAATTACTGATACTTAATTTTTTAAATATATTTTATATGTTAATCATGTGAAAGACATAAAAGATAAAAGAACACGTAAAAATAACCGTATTTGCAACTAACTTTCCAAAAATATATGTCCTTTCTTAAAATTTTCCATTAGCTTATTAAACTTCATTTTTTAAAAACTCGAGCTACAATATTCGGTCAAATACTAGTAGAAAGACCTCAAGCAATGACGAAGTCATGGATTTCAGGACAATTTGCATTGTAAGTAATAATTATGAAGAGATCTGGATATTCAAACCACTTACATATTGTCATGGCATCCTGACAACTATTAAACATATATCTTCTACTGCCTGTCAAAGATGTAGGTAATATGATGCGCTTACCAACAAAAGATGATTCAATCTCACCTCGATGTAAAGCTTCTTCGAGACCACTCAACATGACATCTGATTCTTTTTATTAAAACGTATAAATTGTAATCTCTAAGCTTTAATCATGGTGTGGCAGTCTACTGTAAACTGCTGAAATAGTCTTCTACTATTGACAATATTACCATACTTTTCATCCCTTTCTTGAATTCTGAAAGCAATAAACTTTCTCAGAAATTTTAATCCTTTTATGATTATGCATGTTAAAAAAAATTGCTTTATTGGGATGTTTTCTTGATATCAATCTTCCCCATAAGGAAACATAAAAGGATATTGCAAAGGAACAAAATAATGTGTCTCATGAATTTGACATAATTCTTTATCTAACCTTTTTAACAATAACATCCCTCCCTAAGTCCAAGTTATGCAAATCATCAACAATCAATCCAGCTATCTCATCAAAAGTTGGTAAGTTATAAGTTTGAGCATCACTTGATCGATCCCTATATAACCTCAAGGATAAATTTGAAGAACTATTGTGGCTTAGGTAATCCTTTGCTTTTCTAAAAGATTGAGCCAACACATTATGAGAATGTATCATTTTTGTCAAGTCTTCAATAAAAGTTTTGTCAAGAACCTTTTCTTTTTCATTCAATCTAATATGAACAAAGAAACCACAATCAAGATCATAATAAAAAATATAAATCATGTGTTAGATAAAAAAAAAAAAACAGATATAAAACATACATGAAATGATTAAATTTGATGTTTCATTATTTGTGTCATAGATGTACAACTGGGCAAATTTTGGAAGAACTCCAGGTTCTAGAATAAGACTGTAGATTCTATGGTAAGTTTGGTCACCCAAAATGAATTGAGTTGGACCACCCCCATGATTTAATGATGTGTCTATTTTCCCTCCTATGGGAGTAAAGGAAAATATGTTATATGCTCTTATATTATCTTTGAAGTGCATACATAGTTCACTGATTTTCTCCATTCAATAAGCGAATTAATAAGTCATGAGGTTTATTCAGAAATGGAAGTTTCACTTTGTCTTTCATGTAACAAATTGAAAATTGGACATTATTTGTAGAAGCACACTTATTTGCTCTTTCTTCAAACCATACCAAAGCTTTGTAGTATTGACAAGCAAAGGAAGGAGTTCCAAAATGTATTGCCTCTACTTTATTAAAAGGTATATAATAATCAAACTATATTGTAATTGTAATTCAAACTACAATTATAATAATAAAATTACCCATTTACCTTCACATTCAGCTTGTAGATATTTTTCACAATGAAAATCTATTCCCGATGCAACAACATTCATGCAGCTAGTATTTGCACGATCCAATTAAATAGTACATGCTTCATTATAGATGCAATTCAAATTCAAATGTACATGTACAATTAAAATTAAAAGTTTCCCCATATGGAAAGAAGGGATATAGACAAATGCTCCAGAGTTGACAGTGGACAATTTACAAACTTGCCTTGAATAAAAGCTTCATTTTTAGTAAGTATGGATTTCAAATGCATAGTAATGAAATAAGTTGTTTGGATGAGTGATTTAAAAAAATTGAAATTCTAATTATTTGTAAAAATATTTTGATTATTTAAAATTATAGAATTTCAAATTTTATCATAAAAAATAAGAAATTGAAATTCATCATATTTTCTCTTTTCTATCTTTCTTTTCTCTTCTTTTCCTTTCATCTACCATTTTTTTTTTCTTTTTTCTCCTCTCTCTAACCTCCCTTTCTCTCTCTTACCTCTCTATCCTTTCTTTCTCTTTCGTATTTTCTCTTTACATTTTTTTTTCTCCTTTCCTCTTTCTATCCTTTTTTTCTCTCTTCCGTCCTTTATGTATCATTTCTTTCTCTTTTTTATTTATCTTTTTCCTCGCCCTACTCTCTCTCTCTTTCTTTGTCTCATATTTTTCCTTTTTTATTTCTCTCTCCTTTTTCTTTCTCTTCTCTCTTTTGTCTTTTTATAAATATTGATATATTCATAATATTTGTATTTTTCATTATTAAGTTATTAAATGTTATCTAATTATTAAATATTTAAAAATTAGCTAATATTTATTTTAAAAAAATTTAATATTTAAATTTCAAATTTAAATACATATTTAAAAATAAAAATTGAATTGTTCTATCTAAACTAAAAATTTGAAATCTAAGAAATTTGAATTGAATTAATCAGACAAAGCATTTAGAATATGAAATTTTTTTACACCAAATCAATTCAAATTTTAAGCATTTTAAATTTCTTCAAAATTTAAAATTCCTCATCAAAACACAACCTAATTGAATTCATCAAATAATATGTTTGACTATCCATGAAACATTAATGCAATGTTATCAAACTCTGTTGATTCAACCTATTCACCTAAAAATATAGACACCTAATTTGTCTAACCTACTAAATGGATCGATCATGCAATAGACCATGTGTGAATCAACCTAACTCAACAAGTTTTGAGGTAGAATCGATGATATGATGGTCACTATGACTCAAAAGGTCATGCACATTTAGTTTTTTAATATTAAAATGACATTATATTGTCTTTGATAAAAAAAAATCCCAAATGACGTGGATGAACCTTACACACTTACGCCCTTTGTTAGAACCAAAGATGTGGATGAACCTCAGGTCCCTGAAAGTCAATGATTTTAATTATTACAAAAGAATATTATAATTTGAAGTGTGTTAACATGTTAACGAGATATCTTAACAAGGATATATCTTAAGAAACAAAAAAGGTAGTATATGTCTAAGTTAGACACATAAATATAAGTGAATAAGGATAAATATCCAAAGCACTAAAATGTTGAATACATCAAGTAGGTTATTTCTTTTATAAATATGCATCATAAAGTTCTGACAAACTCGATACGTTCAAGATATATGTTTTGAAAATATGTTTGAAATTTGATATACATCCTAAACAACATTAGACCATTTTCTACTTTCATATTTATCATGTTTGATTTCATCTTACACACTTTGAGTGCCTAGGATAGTTGTTATAACAGTTTACTTATGTTTATAACCTTATTGTTATTCTAACGTTTAAATTCAAATAAGCATTTAATGAAAAACAATAAGCACGGTGAAGAAAAGCATACTTCTATATCAAAGGACTATCTAGTTCTAAAGTTTGTCAAGGAAAAAAGACTAAAGTAGAAATGTTCAAAACAACAATTGATTTGTCAAAGCTTAGAAAGTGAAAAAGAGGAAAAGACAAAGAACAAACATATTGTTTCTCCTCTTATAGAAGCTGAACATCTACAGTACAAATATGTAAAGAAAAGTCATGCATTTAATACACATAAGAACAGAAAAAAGAAAGAAGAACGTTGAAGTTACAACGAACATTCTATAACGTCTTGAATAAATAAAAACTAAATAAAATGAAATAATCGTGATATTATTAATTAAAATAAGAAAAATAGCACGTAATGAAAATAAATAATAGGAAATTAATCTTGTGATAGTAATTATAATTATTCTTAAAATGATTTTGGTATTCTGTGTGTGTTAGAGTTTAAATTAAAATATTTTAAGAAATTATTATTTTTTATTAAAATTATTAAAATAATAAAATTTTATTAATTAATTGTTTGAAATGAATAATAGTCAAGAAAAACTTTAGTTGTAAATAAAAAATAGTGTATAAAATCTATACAACAGAATAAAATTTAGATGAGAGTAGAAGGAAAATAATAAAATAATTTATATAGTTATATATATATATAAGTATATATATGTATATAATGAGATTAATTAAATTAAATATAAGATTTATAAAATATATTGGTGATAGAAAATAGGTAAGAATAAAAAGTAGAAAAATATAAATGAATTTTTAAGATTTTTAAAATAATTAAAATCTGGAAAATATTAATTATAAAATAAAATAAATAAAAATATATATAAATAAAAAGCTAAAAAAACTAAGAAAAATCTAGCTAAGATTTGAACCCAGGTTACGTGGGGGACGATAGCAGCGCACTCCACCAAGTGGGTTGGGCGTCACGCATGAGAGTTTAGGAGCGTGATTTGTATATAGGGTGAATTGAGGGGAAAAGGAAATAAAATCAGCAAAAATAAAATGCACATAGAGGGTTTTGAACCAAAGGACCTAACCCTCGCGTCTAGCATCTTAACCGTTAGGACGCAAGTGTGTTTGGTACTAATTACCTACGTTTTCTAATAGTTGAACCTTACCTATGATGAAAGGAGTGAACTAGGAGAGGTCACATCACTCTCTACCTTGCCTACAACCTTCTCCTTCTTTTTCTCCCTCGAGTCACTCCCACTCATTGCAACCTTTTCCTTTTCCTTTTCTATAAATCGCTCAACATCAGGGGAGGAAGCTAGCCCTGTCCTACGAATCAAACCTAGCCAAAACCACCCCCACCAGCCACCTAGGCGTCGTCGAGAGGGGGAGATTGGAAGAAAAGGTCGAAAGAAGGACCGAAGAGGAGAAAACCACCCGCTAGTTCGCTGAAAACGTTGTGACTTGCCAAAAATAATTCAAACTAGTCGGAGGCAACATCAGAGGTAGGAGAAGCCTCTATTTCTCTTCCACCTTCCCTTGTGTGTAATTTTTGTATTGCTCTATTGCCTCGAGGAATCTACTTTCTCTATTCTGAGGTTGTAGGATTCAAATTTTTTTGAGATTGAGAATCGAATTTTTTATACACCTATGCTTGATCTTGTTGTTTTTGTCAATCTCGAATCTATTTGGGTTCCTAGATTTAAAACCCAAATTTTGTTGCTCGAATCCTTGGATTAAGTTGTTGGTTCCTTGCCCACCATTGCAATGTTTTCTTTTTCAGTTGGAAATGTGGTTGTTGGCCTCTAGTTTGTAGCATGCATCATGTATAGGAAAGGTTAAATTTGTATAGGGGAAAATAGTGGGATGATTTTCTAATGGGAGTAAAAAGTGAGGGAGAGAGGAAGAGAGGAAGAGAGGAAGAGAGAGAGAGAGAGAGAGGGAGGGAGGGAGGGAGGGAGGGAGGGAGAGAGAGAGAGAGGAGAAAAAAATAATAAAAAAATGTAGTAATAAATAAAAATTAGCAATAACAATAATAATAATAATAATAATAATAAATAATAATAAAAATGTAAGTGTATAAATAACTAGAAACATTAGTATTATAGTTTGTTGGTATAAATATTTGTAGTTTTTTTATATATATTTTAAAATTTTCGTTAATAATGATAATGGTAACATTATAAATTCTTTTTGAAAATTGACAAGCCACCTAGTTCAAGTATTAATCATATAAATAAGCATAATATGATCATGATCAAATAAATCAATTGATAAACCTCAACTTGAAATTAATCAATATAGGGATTATGATAAATTTTCTACCCGTTTCTTTTCTCTAATCATTAGTAATAAGCTTAGTATATGAGGGATAAGGTCAAAGTTAAGCTAAACAGTAGTCCCAACAATTTGATAAATACATTAAACTAAATTACTAAATAATAAATTTAAAGACTAAATGAGTAATAAAGTAATAGATAGAAAATAAGATCTTATAATTTAATGATTGCTCACAAGAATAATAGGCATGACATAATAAAAATAATGATGCCAATAATAAGTAAATAGGAAAAATCATTGATGCTAGAAAACAAATAAGCTCTTACTTTGTCTGCTCAAATTTTAGTTATTTGTCTCTCTTGATTGAACATATTAAACCTTCTTAATTATTGTTATCATTACTATTTATTAAGGAGTAGAAATGACAGATAAAATTTTAGGACCAATTGATTGCCTCTTTTATTATAAAAGAGAGATTTCTTTTATGCTGACATATGTTTTGATAAACAAACATGGTTGAATATTTTGAGTGATAGAATTTTAACAAGGATAGAATAGAAAAATGTATACAATTCCTGATGGCGACGGATCCTGGTGTGGAGGATGGAATGACATGTGTTCATACTTGATCAAAAGACCTAAACCTCAAAAATGGATAAGAGTCTATTTTATACAAGGAATCTACTCAAGAGTTTGAAAGGCTATTGAATCATAAGAATGGACTCCATTTGATGACTTGTGTTATGTCAGTACTTGGAATGAAGATTTGGTTGCAGAGGTGGAGGAGGTAGTTGACGAATGATATGATAGTATCACGTGTGAGAATTAAGACTAGAGAATTGCACGAGTTGACTATAGTAGGTACCTAAGGAATGTTCGTATGCTCTTGGTGAGTCCTTAGGATTAGTATAAAGTGTCAAGTTGTGATGGCTTTGAGATCAGAGGGATTCACATAACTGGCTTGGCATCCCCAACAGAGCGGAGCGTTACCATGTTTCGATTGAGAGTATCTTGATTCGATGTACCAGACAGGGTATGTACTCCCTATCGTCACCCAAAAAGAAAACCTTGGATTAAATGATACATTTCATGTAAGTCCTCTAGGAAGTAGAAGTTTTAGAGGCATTGAGGGCTCTAAAATACGATTAGTAAAATATATTGATAGGCACGACGTGGTGAGTAGAGGGTATGCAATAGCAGATATATTTTATTGTCGTATTATTCTATGTTTGTGTGTGCTTGAGGACGGATTGTTCACTCCTTCAACTCTCACTTTTCAGATGAAGACATTAGACGCGAGCCTATCGACCTTCATGCGTTAGAGGCGGCTCCTAGTATAATAATGAGGGTGAGTCCTAGTAGTCAGAGATGATTGTTCGACCAAAGAGAGGATAACAGACATCCACACGACAAATTTGGATATTTTGAATATTACATGTAGACTTTTGTGGTTGGCTACATATCATTTTGTATATTTTAAATTATAGTTGTGATGAATGTAAACACTTCTAATAGTAAGGAAATGATTATGTGTAACTCAATTAACTCGTATTGCTTGTATATCTAGATTTGTATACTAATTATACTAGTTTTTTCAATTTCACTTAATGGTATGAATGATATTGCTATTTGTATATTGTTATAGTCTATTTAATTTTCATATTGAAAAACTAATTTTTGAAAGAATGATGAAAATTATTCTACGTTTGAATAAAAAAATTAACATGGTTTACTTACTAAAAGGGTGTTTAGTAAATTTTGAAAAATTTTCAAGAATTATTTTTATAATAAAGAGTGTTAAATATTCTTCCTTCAGCCTATAAATATCAAATGCATGAAGACTATGAGGAACAAATGAACTTACTCTAATTCATCTCTCTCTGAAAAAGTTTTTATATGTCCTAAACATTATATATCTCTTCTTGAGATCATTTCTTTGTAATTATTTTGTATCCTTAGCTCTACTAAATTATAATATGCATTATTTCACACTTTGTTAGTTATTTTGTAAGGATCTTGTAAAAGCTAAGAGTAATTTAGTGTATAAGAATATCTAGGATACTTAATCAAATGATTAAGTTTTGTAGCTAGAAGTTCTAGTCAAGAATATTTGGGTTGGGAAGCCAAAAGTGACTTAGAGAATACTTGTGTTTATAGTCAAGAATGGTTGATTCATTACTCGTGTTGTAATCAATTTTTTATTAGTAGAACCCCTTAAGTTGAGAAAGAACTACACATAGCTTAGGACTTACAAAAAACTAATATAAAACTTGTTTTTTGTGCTCTTTGATCCCTCATGTTTTTATACGTCCTATATTTGTGAAAATAATTTTTCATCTTTATAGTCTTTTCAAAAAAGGTTTGCAAAAACACTTCAAAAAATCACACACATTATTCAACCCCCTTTCTAATGTGTTTTCTAACTTTTCACTCTCGCATAGCACGTAATGTTCGTAGTTAACACGAAGCGATAACCATTGCAAAGTAATTATAAAAGGTCATATTATGATAGGCTTATTATTTTTGTTTGTGTGAATTTTGTTTGTGACTTTGTGATAACTCTGTGAATAATCATTAGAAATATGTGTATAAGTAATAGTTTATGATGTTATTCTTGACTTCCTTTATGGTAATTGTTTGTATCTTATTTTCCTATTTTTGGTTATGGCTAGTCGAAATCGTGATAGCCTCGTTACCTTGCAAGTAAAGTAGGAGAGATTATTTCTAATTTTTTTAGTATAAATTGGCTCGTGTAGGTCAACTGGTGACTCATTGGATTGACCTCTAACCAAGTACTCCAACTAAGTCAATAACCAATGCAAGTTTGATAATGCAAGTCAAGATACTTCAAATATAGTCTTTTATAATGAATTATTATTGAATACTCTTGATTCCTTCAAACTTGATACATTTAGTCTTTGACCTTCTTAAAGTAGCTAACACTTAAAAGAAGATATTATTAATAAGTTTAATGGTCATGCACTAGTAATGTAAAATTGTTTAACATTGTCATTAAATCACAAATAATTATTGATATGACCTTGAAGATATTTAATGTAAAAGTCAACAAACTTATCACAAATGATGGATTATAATTGGATGACACCATAAAACCATTTTACATCTCAATACATAGCCTTCTTTTTCTATTACTAAAAAATGTCCCCAAAATGTTAAACAACTACCATACTCATGCTTCTACGTAATAATTTTTCTATTCTTCAATAATTTCCATTATTATGTATAACCATTGTACATTTATCAAGCAAGTTACCTAATTAACAACTATCACTTTACTTTCCTAAGAATATTATTCCCTCTATCCCTATTTAAAATACATTGTTTTGAAAAAAAATTGTATACTTTTTTTGTAAGACTCTATTTGAACTATCTTATGCATTAATTATTCTTTGACTAAAATATTCTTATTTATTTAATATTTAATAGGAGTAATTGAATGTTATTATGTATTATCTCTCTCCCAAATAGAGATTAAAAAAATGAATAAACTCTTATTAAGTGAAATTTCTTTTATTTTATAACTAATCCCAATAATGTTAAGGAAAATTTGAAAATTATTATAATTATAGACATATTTAGTGTTAACACAGAGATTTACCAATTTTGTTAATATGCGTAAATTAGTCAATAAATTCTTATAAATAGGGACAAGGTAGTATAAGTTATTCATATTTTTCTTTCTACCATGCTCTTCTTTATATTTCTTTTCATTTTCTCTCATTCAACATTAATGACTAATTTCTTGTCTATATATAGCTACTTTGAGATCCAAATTTGCCCATGGACTCAATTTGACTTTTTGGCATTGAGTTTTTAACATTATCTACCAAGGGTAAAAAAAACATTTTGTCCCAAATTTGTTATTACCTTTTTTCTTGTTTTTTTATCATAATTTCACTCTATTCCCATGTTTTTTTATGTTTTTTTTATCTCACTTGACAAGTATTATATATACATACATGCATACATATATATATATTCATGCTTCATAAAATGGCTCCAAAAAAAATGTTTCTTTTGCCTTCTCTTAGGATGAGTTAACCCCTATAAATCACATATAAAATGCTCTTAAGCTAAATACAAAGAAGAAAAAACAAATATTTAGATGTGTTAGATACTAATTTCTTTCTTCCATTAAAGATAAAACCTTATTTATAAGTCTTTATGATTTCTTGTTCCTACACTTTAATAAAGGTCTTTTTTTTTATCCATCAAATTTAAAATATTTAAGTTTTTGGGAATCCTTTAAATAATTTTTATTGATTTCATGCCAAAAATATTTTTAAGTGTCTTCTTATTCAATAAAAATCAATACATGTATTGGTTGAATATGGTTGAAAAACACAAATGCTAAGGTCAAAGTTAATCTAACTATAGTTTTGATGAAAACAAACTAAGTGGTTGGATGAATAAGAGTGTTGAACACTAACTTATATAATCTAAGTGCAAAGGAATAAAAAAGAAAGTGGCAATCCACCTAACTTAAAATGATATATAATTTTATGATGATCAACTTAAGATCATTATGATTATATTCTAAATACCTTCATCTTGTAATAATTTATTCTTCCTATAACAATTTGACAACCAAGTATAAAGTTCTTTTCATGTTAAGAATATCATATATTATAGTTAGAATGAGACAAAATACCAATCAAATTTTGAAAGCAAAATAGTCTCAAGCATCATGCCTAATACAAAACTAGATATAATAGTATAGCTTGGCAACAAAAGTTAGCTTGTCATATACAAAGATGGAAGATTTTACCTACTATGGTTTCCTAAAATGTTTAAAATCATAAAATGTGTAATTAATACATCCAATGTTTTTATTATAGAAGTGTCTTCAAACTAAAAATCTCTTAAGATTAATTATTAATATATAGAATAATCTTAATATATAGAATGAAGCATTTAATGTTGTTGACTACTTTAAATTTTCATTAACTTTAATTCTAGCTACCTATCTTACATCTTTTTAGCACGTTTTTTATATATTCCTTAGTTAGGGATTTAGAATAATTACATTTGATTTATCAAATAGATTATTACCAAAAGATGATAATTGTATTTTTTTTTTCAAAAGGAAAATGTGTGACTAAGTGAGGGCCCAAAAGGCTTGCTTACAAGAGTCCTTAGGTTTGTGTAATTTAGAAGACTTGTTAAAGAATATTTGAAAATTAAGGGAGCATTAATTTCAAGGTATGATATAACGTGCCTAATAATCATATTTTCATAAATATTATTACTGAAAATGTTATTATAGAAAAAATTTAAAAATGTGTTTGGTTAGATTTGATCATTCTTAGAATGTTTTTAAAATTTAAAATAATTGAAATAAAAATAAGAGTTAAAATAAAATTTATAAGTGGATTAAAAGTAACTTTCCACATTCTCACAGGAATATAATTTACTCACCCCTAATCGTGGGAATAAAAATGAAGTAAATTTTGTTGTAACCATTTTTTTGGAAATGAAAAATACCTAAAAATATTTTTTTAACTCCAAAACAAATATGAAAATACTATATTTTCAAGTTTATATTCGCATAAATGAGTTTTTAATTCATAAAACAAACAGAGTCTTAGAGTTAAAAATATCCATATATTATCTAAACATCTTAGTGAAAATCTTAATTGTATTAAGAATTAGAAGTAACACAAAGTTACAAGATGAATTAGTATAAAATCCTATGGTGCTGATTCTCCCCTAATATATCTCTTCATTTGTTTTCTAATTGAATAGTAGATTTAATTATAAAGTGAAATTTTTTAAAGACAAAAGTTATTTCTAAAAGATTTTCTCAGTATCACCTTAGTCTTAAAGGGATATTTATTCAACATAGGACAAACATTTTATATCACCCTCTTTACCTTTCTAAAACCAAATCTTTTAATCTACTAAAAAGAATAAAAGATGGCAAAATATAATCAAATCTTTTTTTTTTTATGTTTTGCATTTGTCTTCTCTAATTAATATCATAACTCAATCTTAAAGTTGAGCACTGAATAATAATGGGGAGAAAGATAAAAAAAAAGTTATCATAGATCAAATTAATCAACTAATCATTAAAGTTACCTATATAGCTCATTTCTTATTTATTTTGTGAAAATCATCCCATTCAAATGGTAATGTGCATCAAATCCACATAGTACAATCTTTGAAACATTATTAAGATTGGAGATCATGATAAAGTAGTGATGAAGCAATAGAAGTCACAAACCTATGTTTAATTGCCAACACTAACTTAAACAATGAAGAGTCTAAGATTCATTAAAGAAAGGGTGCTCATATAAACCTTTTCATTAAAGAGCCTATGGTAGAATCTAAACCTTTTGATTTATAAATAGCTTGTGATTTTTCTTAATAATTTTAATATGTTCATCTTTAAATATACAAAATTAAATAATTTTTTGGATCCTATAAAATATGGTGTTTCAATTTTAGTTCTTTAATTATTTTTTTTGTTTTAGTTCTTTAAAATTTTTAAAATTTTGATTTTAACCTCTACTTTCAAATAAGTGTTAACTAATGGTATAACATTAATTTTGACATTCTAATAATTTATCATGTCTTCAAAAAGTCTAACAAGACAATCATGTACAATTTTTTTTAGTAAATTATATTTTTAAATTCCTATTTATTCAAAATAATTAATGATGTTAAATTTGCTAATGAGAAATTTAAAAACACAATTTAACAAAAATGTTACATATAATTATTTTGTTAAACTTTATGATAATATGACAAGTCAATGAACTACTGTCATTACTATTATATCATTGTTTAACTATGTTTCTTATAAATAAGAATTAAAAGCAAAAAAAATTTAAAAGACTAAAATCAAAACAAAAATCTTTAAAGGATTAAAATAAAAAAAAACTTTAAAAGACTAAAATCAAAACAAAAATCTTCAAAGGATTAAAATCAAATTCTTCCTATTTTTCAGCAACCACAATGTTATGTAAGTTAATATGCAAACTAAAGTAAAATAAAATTTCTAAAAAAAGGAAGACAAGTTTTTCAAAAATTTCACTCGATCCAACAAAACCAAACAAGGATGGAGTTTAAATTTTTTGAACCTATCTTTCCCAAACTCACCTTACTTTTGATGAGATTAGAGATACGAATGAAAATAGGTCAAACTACCGATAAGAACATATAACTTAACCTAATTAAAATCTAGTTTGACCTAGCTTGTTAAATAAAAAAATTGGATTTGAACTTTTTAAAAAACTTATTTAGCTAAATATGTTAGACTTAAACTTATAAAAAATATCTATTAAACTTGATACGAGAACCTATTTATTCATTTAAATATTAATAAAAAATATTAATATACATATTATATTTTTATATTTAATATCTTAATAAATTAATAATTTGATATGATAAATAAATATGATATAAAACTAATTATTATTAAAATAAAATTTATTTTTACAATTTATTAAATTTTCCTTATAATTCAAATTTATAACAGTGACATTTAAATTAAATAAAAATTGTTTTTATTATTTTTATAAAATAAATTAATAGATCAAACCAAACTTTTAAAAAGATCAAACCAAATCTAAAAAAAAATAAAAAAAATTGGTAAGTTAATAAGCTAGGCATATTTTCACCCCTATCTAAGAACTGAAAGGGCCACACAGACGCTCTCATTGTCATGCTTATTCTATCTCACTTCTGTAAAGTGGCAAGGCCACTTTCTCATTAAGGATAGAGGAAACACAATTTGATGAGATAATCACTTTTATGCAATGTGACATGTGGCACTCAATTCTTCAACTACGAAGCCAAGGAGTGATTGTGGTATATTGATAGGTATACACTATCAAGGTGCCGAAATTATCAATTTATTTGTCTCAATGATGAACTAGCTGCCAAGAGATATGCTTAAACTTGTAGTCTTGATAAGTGATAAATTTTCTCTAGTAGAAGGCACGATCTTGAACATAGAATATTAAAATCGAGTAAAACCAAGCACAATCAAATTGATAGAAATTATCCAAATATAAAAAATGTATAAATTATAACATAAATTTTATTTCTATCCAGTCAGAGTATTTCAAAATTCAAGGATACCATAGAACAGATTAAGATTCATCTTAATCATCGCAGTTTAACCATAAGGACAAAAACAAAAGCTGAAAGAATACTCGAATATAGGATTCACTGGAGAACAAAAATCGACAACTCCTATATAGATGTCCAGCACTTTGGAATTATTCCACTTCCTATCATATGCAAGACCTGTCACTGGTGATAAAAGCTAGTATATGACAATTGACATTAGAGTTGAATGGGAATTTCCTAAATGCTTCCAAAACATAAAAATAGCAAAACAGGATCCACACACAACTTTGAATAAAATCAATAGATAAGACAAGACTGGCTGCGTTCCCTCCTCCCTCCCAATCCGACTCACAAGAGCGATGGAAAATCTTTGAGGACCACAGAAATTAAACCCACTCACATTCAATATTTTTCCTTTTTGAATGTGTATATACCATCAAAGGATGAGGTTCATCATCACCCTTAATCCTTTCCTTTCTCTCCCAAAAGGCCATAATACCAAATAGAGCATGGTAGCCTAAAGGATTTATGCTATTAGTAAATATGTAGATATGTTAATTTACATTTTATTGGACGTGTCCCCATTCAAGCTTTGGTCATCCCATTTCCATCTTCGCCCTACCTCTTCAAGAACAGCTGCCCGAGCTTGGCTTCTCCTTGCCTCATCCTCCACCCAAGATCTGCAACATTTGCATTCCTCATTAGACTTAACTCCAAATACAATCACAATTTAGCAGGTTCACCTGGGTGAGAGTAATTTTACTAATTTTTACATCAAATCATAATTTTCCAATGCCGCAGACTGCGTAAGAACCAAAGAAAACTCAGAAATAACCCAAAAGACACCTTATGTTAAATGGTTTTACTGAAATTTCGGCTCTTGAAAGAACCTGATGGGCATTAATTGACCCATGTAGCCAACCTAAGTGAGTCAATATTTGTCTGTCGTTAGAGTAGTAAAAAATGAAATCACCTGTCACTAGCTTTTAGACAAGTTTCTACAAAAGTGGAATTCCCAAGATATGATCACAAATGGAAATGAGGCTAGATTGTGAAAGGTAGGGAAATATAGAGGTTACAGACAGAAGAAAAACCCTGTAAAAATGAACAGTCCCCACCTAAATGTCCTCCCAAATTACTAGGAATCATCAATCAATCTCAAAATATCGCTTGTCAAACAGAAACATATATTTGGAAAATAAATTTCCAAAGATTCAGAGCATCATCAATTTCTAGTTCAGCATCCCACCATTGTAGGTCTAAAAGTAAACCAAATCAACTTCAAATTACTAGGTGCTATAATGAATCGACCTTCAGAAGACAGTGCCCTAACCATTATTTATCAAAATTCATAATTCTGTGTTTACTGCAGCATGTGTTTTGACACCAAATAACAAACTCCCTAACCTCCCCACACCTTGGGCTTTACAAGCCTCTCAATTTTGAAATTGTAATTTGGAAAGCCATAAGTCAAAATGGATACCTGTGTTCACACTAAATTAAGGAATATCAAACATAAACAAGAGTGAACATGCCAAAAGGAGACTAAGTGGCCAACAAATGTAAGTCATAATTTACCTAAGAATCTGAAGAGCTTCTTTTTCAGCTTCCAGCGTGGATTTGGCATTGAGCAGTTCTTCATGCTTGAATTCTAAATCTCCTAGCAACTTCTGTACAACATGCCTTTCGTCTAAATATATGACTCTCTCTGATGCAACTTTTTCTGATATTTCATCAACTTCTTTCTTTAAGTTAAGCAGCAGCTGCTTCTGACAATCCATCGCTGCCTTTTCTTTTAAATACTCAGCATATGTCTTTTCTTGATTGATCTCCTCTTCTTCCAAATTCTTTACTTCCATATGATAAAGTCTCTCTATATCAAAACCACGATTTTTCTCCTCATTAAGCTTCTCATCCCAAAACCTCTGTATGTCTCCTCGGCTAAGCAACTCAGATCTGATCTCTTCAGCCTCAGCCTGCCTGGCAGAATTCTCAGCTTCTATTCTTGACAATTCAGCTGATATTGTTTCCTTCATCCTACCACTTGTCAGAGCCACCAGTGCTTGTGCTTTTGTTGACGGTTTGTTTGGCTGAAATCGCTTGCTCTGTCCTGTAACAATAAGTCCACAATAGATTCCTCATATGATCATTCTTCATCACAGCATCCTTAGATACATAGCGATAATCTGATCCTTAAAATAAAATATATAAAGAGCCTCACTATTCATTCATTAACTCGGCCTATACTGATCATCATCATGGCATAAGCATTAATATGGGAACTGAATATTCTGAATCTAATTTTGTTTCTCATTTTATTATGACATCAAACAACCTACACTTAAATGACCTCTTGTTCATTTGTTCCATAACCAGACAAAAAACTATAATAACCTAAACTGAAATTTGAAATTACAATAACTTCTAAAGAAATGAAATAGTTCTAAATTTATCATTTGTTTCAAACTTAGTTCAACAATTCATGAAAACAAGAAATTGCAGGTAGAAACGTGTAAAGAAATTATGTGTTTGACTAAACAAAATAAACATTAACGCATAGAGGAGAAGCCTGAGATGATACCAAAAACTTTTCTTAGTATACTCCAATCCCCTGCCAACATGTCCACATAAACTGCTGGAGAAGTGATCTCCTTCACATCCATATAACCTGCTTTTTTAATTGATATCTGGACTGTAAAAAAGTCAGCTATTAAGAACTGAAAGAAAGGTGAAGTTTTCCATCATGAATATTTGAAACCATCCAAATACCTAGCTTTTGAAAACAGCTTACCTGGTCAACTACACCAGAGAATAGGTCATACTCCAACTGAGCTCTCCAGTCTATTAGGTCCTGTCGTGAGATGAATCTACAGTGCAAATATATTGAATTCAGTAAAATAAAAATTGATAGTGTAGTGTAGAAGGATGGAATACAAATATACCTATCAGGAAAAAAAATTGTGTTTTCTTGAGTGTCAGATCCACCATAATTGAAACTATGATTCCATGATAATTTGCTGGGGATCACACCGGCTTCTGCTAAGACTATTTGTCAAATTGAAAAGCAAACATTCAAATTTCTGCACATAAGAGAGAGAATTAAAGGCTGAATTAAAGTTCCAATGTTCTTACCTTGTATGGATCTAAAGTCTGGGTCGTCAATATTGATGTCATCAAATGCAGTAACTACAGATCCAGAGAGTGATACTATAGGAGCAACCCTGTGTTTAGGATTCCTGAAAGACAAGGAAACCCATTTTTAATGGAACCAGGCAAAGCTACATGTTTTTAGCTCATTCATTTCTTGACTGCAAAGTTACATGCATGATGTATCAGGAACTACTAACCTTTCCAAGGAAGAATTCAATTTAACTAGCCATCTAGCAAATTCTCTTCTGGTACACAATTCATTAGCTTCCACATCATCTTCAATTATCTAGACATATAAGCAAAAACCACAAATTTCACGCCTACAACTCTTCCTAAGGGTCCAAAAATTAGCACATAATTTCAGATCTAAATTACACAATGGAACAGACATGCTATACTAAGCAATAAACTACAAGAGCAAATTCCATTTCCATGCTAGGATCACAAATTTAAGTACACCATACTGACCATAGAATACATGTAACACTAAATGCAAAAACTTCCAAATCCAATAGGCAAACTAAATCTAATATTATCATCATCATCAATTATACCTAAAACCAAAATGCCCAACCTTATGCAGCATTCAGCATAACAAAAATAACAGAGCAGTGTTTTACTAACTACCAGTACATTGAAGTAAATGGTAGAGACTAGAGAGTCAAGGTTCAAGCATCAAACGCTTCCATGTTTCCCATTAGTAGTGATCCAATTATAAAAGACAAGTGATCTTGAAGTTCTACAGACCATCAACAGTTTAACACTGCATGGACAGATACTACTAGCTCTGTTTCATGTTTAAAAACCATGCATCAAGAAACAAACCTTCAGTGACTTTAAGACTGACAGTGCTTCTTCTTGAGTAGAATCCAAAGAAACCGGGATCACAACACGTTCAGGCTTTTCTACAGCCACTGATATGACAAGAAAAAAAAAATAACAATAAGAAAAATTCTAGTAACAATCTTAGGGCAATACACCAAATTAATGCCTAAATTTACATGTCCATTCAATTTAGTCCCGAAATACCAATCGTTACCCATTTTAGTCATTATAATGATGTCACTAGTTTGGTAATTTCAGAACCTATAATGCCATTATTGTAATTTCAAAAACAAATTAATCCATGCTCATAATTTCAGAGACTAAATAGATGTATTACCAGTTATAATAAAACCACAAACCCTAAGCTTTAAATCCTAAAACTACAAGCCGTTAATCATTTTAGTCATTATTATGTTTGAGATAGCTTGATAATTTCAAGAACTAATGAGACATTTTGTAATTTCAAAACCAAAATTCGCGTATATAATTTCAAAGATGATAAATAAAATAACACCTATGATTAAACACAATATCAAAAATAAAAAATAACACCAAGTATTGACCAGATTTAACAGTTTGCGTAACGGCAGCGCCGTTCTCTGGGTTGGTCTCGGACACCGTTGACTTGCTCCCACCAGAAACGTCAAACTCGGGAGTGTCGTTTTGATCACGTCGAGTCTCCACAGTACTCCACGTCCCATGCAACGGCCTCGGGAATCGAAAATTAAAACCTAAACGTACACACCAAATTCCCACCAAAAAACACCCGAAAACCTCAAGTCAAAAAAACGACAGACACCGAAGATTAAACGACGGACCTGCACCTACACTTACCTTTCCTAGAGGCAGTAAAGACGGCGAGCATAAGAGCGAGCGAAGTGCCGAAGCCGACAACGGCATAAGAAGGAAGCACTGCAAGTTCACACAGGAAATGTGAGATGTGACAGTAACACGTGGCATTAATTGGGGAATTGGGCTGGACGACGGTACCTCTGTTGTTGTTGGTTTGGGCCGGAGCGTCGGGGAGGGCCCAGCCTTGGAAGTCGTCTGGTGGGTCGGGAGAGGCCCAAGAAAGGGAGGCGCAGAGGGGACGGCGAGGGAGGGGGAAGAGGGGGCGGAGGGAGTGGGAGAGAGAGGGGATGGTGGTGGGAAGGAAGAGGAAGAACGAAGGAGAGGATGTTGAAGACCACATTTTGATTTTTGATTTTTGATTTTTGATTTTTGATTTTTGATTTTTGATTTTAGAGTGATGCGGAGAATTAGGGTTTGTGTGTTGGGGAAGATGCGATCCTGGAGGGACTGTGAAACGGTGCGTTTGGGTGGGTTGGGTTTGGATGGAGAGAAGGAGGGATGAAGATGAAGTTGAAGTTGAAGTTGAAGAAGCAAAAGCAAAACAGGGCAGCCAAAGAACACAGTGCCGGTGGTAACCCACTACTGTGCTACCGCCGCTCGCTGAACCGAAGACCAACAATATGTCTTTCGCCTTTCAAACCTGCTACGGAATTTTTTTATTTTTTATTTTTTATTTTTTGTCTTTTCTAGGGTAAAATTTTTATTTTTTGTCTTTTCTAGGGTAAAATTTTTATTTTTTTTCCTTCTAAATGTTAAAAGCTTGGTTTTAATATTCTATTTTTTCTAAATGCTGAGAATCTAGAGGAAATTAAGAAGCAAAGGCATCTTCGCTTTGATAAGGAGAATGTCTAACATGATGTTACGGTTCTGGTAAGAATATCATATGATACGAGTAATAAATACTTAATAGAATATCTTCTCCACGTAAATTTGTTTAAGATTAAAATATTTATAAAAATAAAGTAAATTATAAAAGTGAATCTAAGAGTTAAAATGTAAAAATATAAAATATTCAATTACAAAAAAAAATGTTTTTATTAAATATATTATTTGACATACAGTAAATAATTATCGCATGTAAAATAGGATCATCGAAATTTAATTTCATCAATTTTTCTTTTCATACAATTATATAATTATATCCAAATAAGTTATTATTATCATTAATCACAAAATTATATATTAATTTCTTGAATGAAAGAAATTTAAGTCCTTTAATTTCACTACAAATCCTTTGATTTGTGTAGACAAATAACTAACATTAAAATTAGGGTTTAATAGTGAATAATTTTTTTAATTATAACCCTAGGCATAAAAATTATTGATAGTCTCTTTTAAGTTTATAATTCAATTGAATTTTTCAATTACAATCAAATATATAAAATTATGTAATTAGTTTATTAGACCAAAAGTTAGTGTTAAGTATAAAAACGACCTTTATTGAATAACAAAAAAGTAATTACATAAACTTAGTTACTAATAGTTGAGGAGAAAGAAGATTTCAATGAAGAGATTGTTAAAGAAAAATCTCAAAAGTATAGAAGTCATCACCAACTCTATCTATCTGTAGACTTTCTAGTGTAAAGGCTCAAAATTCATTATCTATGCTCTAGGTTTCTTTTTATACCTATGTGCTTTCAAAGTTGAACTTTTTCTATCAATTATATAGGCATATTTAAGCGAGGTGAAAGGTAAATGATAGTTTTTAGCACAATCTCGCTTAAGCAAGTCTAAGTGATTTTGCTTAACCAAGTTAAAATGGTTTTGCTTAAGCAAGCATAGATGCAACATGAATTTTTCTAGCAAAAAGGCCTCATTTAAGCGCAAGCATAGAGACAAAATAAATTTTCTAACAAAGAGGCCTCTTTTTAACGAGTACAAAACCAAATTCTCATTTCAAACAAAGTTGTACTTAAGCGAGCCAAATTGGTCTCGCTTAAACAAGAGTCTATTATTTCTTAGTACTTTAGTCTTCTACTTATAGGTATTTCAACATCTTTCCTTAAAACACCAAAAACAAAAGAGATGAACTCCAAAAAAAAAACTAAGATTTTATCCTAAAAACTTTATTTATCAATAATTGAGTAAAAACAAGGCCCAAAAACATAATAAATATTAAATAATTACATCTAGAAACTACAACTTTGCAATTATAAATGATAATTATCAATGCAGTTGAAAAGGAAACATAAAAGTGTCCATTGATGGAATTTTTCACGTATAAAATAGATTATTCTAGCAACTCTCAATACACCAAGGATGAAAAGCTTTGTGTTTAAGTCATCATAGGAGTATGAAGTCTCACCAAAGGATACATTTATAGATGATGGTTGGAAGAAATTTTAGAGGAAGATCTACCTGAACATTATGAAGGCACCAATTTGGAAGCAACATCAAAGTGTTATCCAAAGTATCATACCTCTCATGTCTAAGGAAGTAGAGGACCTTGGCAAATTAAGAAACTATAGTGGTTGTTGTTCAACCAACTATTTTGAGAAAAAAAGAAGGTTGTGAAAAGGAAAGCTAAGAAGCATAAGGTTGAAGATGTTGCAACTACATTATCATTAGTAACCCCTTCCCAAGTGGAGGAATTGATAGATAATAAAATAAAGGATCATTTAGAGAAATAAGATACTACTTTTGTTGTCATATTGAGCAACCAAATGGAAGTTATTGATTCACAATTTGATGAGAAGTTTAATGTTTTTATTGGACCTATTATGGCCTTGTTGCAATAATTAGTGCCTTAAGCCCAACAACAACACCAAGATGCATAACAACCCTCCGCAACAAGTCAAACCTCAAGATCAACCACTTACCTAGTGATAATAATGTCTTTCTCCTTCTTACCTTTTTGTTAATGCTAAAAAAAAGGAAGTGGTATTGAGAAATTTTTATTTTTATTAAAACATTGTGATCTAATTGATCATTACATAAAATATGACAGCTATTAGTTTTGTGATCTAATTTTTATGTTTGTACCAATTTGCTTTAATCAAATTTTAGTTTGCTTTGTTCAATTTTTCATGCTTATTTGCTTTAATCAATTTTTCTCTTATGCATATTAAATTTGTTGCTTTAATATATATGTTTTGATCTAATATGGATATTGGACCTAAGGGAGTCTAATATTGTTTTCATCTTATGCTTTTTGCTAGAATAATTTCTTGTCCATTTGCCTTGATACAACTTAGTTCTAATCTTATGCTCTATTACATTTATTTTGCACTAATGGCTATCATTCCTTTTTAGCTCTAATTCATAAGTATATTCTTAAACTTGTTTTAAGTTTTGTTTCACAACATAAACTATACACTATAATACTTGTTTATGCTATGATTTATCAAAATTTAATATTGTTTGTCATTAAGAAAAGATTATTCAAATCAAAGACATGGAATATGTCTAATTCTTCAAAAGTCTCTTGGTTTTGATGATAAAAATGATATTAAATCTTGATGAACTATTAAGTTTTTTTACAAGTTATGCATATATTATATGCATCTAATGCTAATGAAGGTATATCACTTTAATTTAGATGTGCAAAATAGTTTTAATTAACATGCATCTAATATGTAAAATGGACATGTATCCAATGTTTTCATAACAAGCTAAGTGTCTAAATCACTATAGTGAAATATGCATCCAAACATTTTCACCAAAATATCCAATATTCGATGCATTATTTTGTACTCATCAAACAACTAATGAAAACTCATTCTATTTTGTATATTCACTTAAAGTTATCATTTAATATTTTTTAGTCACAAAGCTCAAAATTTTTACTTTTTTAAATGTTGAGGTTATTGTTCTTATACTTTAAATATTTAATAGAAATAAAAAAAAAAGATATTTAAACTTTTTTAATAATATATTATTTCATATTAAGTGATTGATGATGCATAAGTATTGTTGAACTGAATTAATTAAACCTCAATTAAAAAAATAGTAAAAATTTTTAGTTTCATTTAACAATGTTAGCTTAGACATTCTTTAACAATGAAAATTAAGCCACATCAAAGTATACTTTTGATTTTTAAATTATAAAAATTAATATACCAAAAAACACATAATAAACTTAATTGAAAAATAAATAATTTTTAATATTAAATTAATGTATTTTCATAAATTTATTAGAAGTAATATTTATATTTAAATTTATTTATACAAATAACAATCCATCATATAAATTTAAATGTTTTAACTATATAAATTGAAATTTTTTAAACCTATTTATATTAGATATAAAAATTTACATCAATTATGAATGAAAGTTTTGTATAAAAAGATATTAAAATTTAAATAACATATAATTACAAGACTAAACATTAATTAAGTTATAAAGAGATGAAAACCTTTTAAAAAAATATAACAATATGTAAAGAGTTCTAGAAAGAATAACCGTAGTTCATACTTTTATAGTTGATTTAAAAAAAAAATATTTAAATTTAAATTATAATAATAAATATTTGCATCCCAATCAAAGCTTCAAAATAACAATGAAAATTATTAATAAAGTATCACTTTAATAAATATAAAAAACATATTCAAATTATATTATGAAATTAATTTAAACATAGTTTTATTTATTCCTAATAAATTGGTGGATGTAATTTATAATAAAGTATTTAAATTAAATCAAATTTATCTTCCTAATAAAAAAAATATTTTGGAAAAATATTTTGAAAATATTTATAAAAAATATAAATGATTATATTTAAGTGCTCCTTTTATTTTATTTTTTTATTTTTTCTTCATCAAATTAATTGTTTATATGTATTGATTAATAAAGATAACGATTATCTTATTTAATTTTTTTAAAATCAATAATTTATAAATGATAAAATTATTTGAAATATATTATTTTAAACAAATACGAAGTTTAGATTAATCTTCTATGGATTGTTTAAATTATTTATTCAAATTTTAATTTAAAAATTATCAAATAAAACTTATGTGATGAACTTAACTGATTTTATATCAAATATATTTATTGTAAATTTATAATATTCATTGAAAATGTTTAAGTATAATTAAAATTACTGTCACTTAACTTTTATATATAATACAATTTTATAATATAAAAATATCAATATATGTTTTTAGAGAGTCAATTTATTAAATTAAGATCTTATTTTAAATTATACAAGTTAAAATAAATATTTTTCAGCATATATAAAGTATTTAATATATTTTTGTATGCATAAAATAATTATTTTATCTTAATTCTAAATTTATTTTATATCACACCAATTCATACTCTAGTATATAAGAAATTGCATAATTTAATAAGAAAATGATATTTTTATAAATATTATGATTCTAAAGTAAATATTCAAATTTATCTTATAAAGGGGATTTATAAAATGTTTACCTAAAAAATGGAAAAATAAATACAAACTTTTGTTTTTTGTGAAATTTTAAATTGAAATTACCTATTTCCGTGAGTTTTAAGCAAAACGTGTGCTCCTTTTTTTTTTATGTTTATCACAAATTCAAAATAAAAATATTAAATAAAAATTAATTTTTATTTTTTTTCTTCTATTAAATAAGATATTTTTGGAAAAATTTTAAGATGAAATCACCTATTCTCATGAGTTTTAAGTAAAAGAAGCACGTGTTTTTTAATGTTTATTACGAATTTGAAAATCAAAATATTAAATTTTCTTTTA